>JAKSZP010007192.1:0-49788 GCA_022478985.1 Massospora cicadina | reverse complement strand
CAATATAGCAAATACTATTGAAGTATTTATAGGATTTTCACTTGTTACATATAAAACTTTTTATTTTACTATTAAAATAATATTTTTTAAAATTCATAAACCTTTTCAGGCATGCACACAACAACTCACCAAAGTTTCATCACAATTGGATGAATGGTATAGGAATGCATTCAGGACATACATACACATAGACATAGACAGACATTCATTTTTATATATATATAGATAATATTATAAGATAAACTTTAAGCCCACAAACAAATCTGTATTAAACTAGGTATCAACAAGAATTAGCCTAAAATTTTATTTACAAAATATCATTCTGTTTATTTATACTGGATGCATTATCTCGAGCAAATAACCAAAAATCACCAAACTTGGCACAACTACTTTATAAAGTTTGGGAACGGAATGCTAATATGTAATTTTTTAATGTAATCATATAGATTTAAATATCAGGTCTATATAAGATCTAGAACATATATTTCAAATATATTTATATAGCAATTTGGCTGGGTATTTTCATATTCATTTAATTCAATTTTTTTTCATAGGTTTTGATAAGGGGTTGGTAGTTTTTGGCTGTTTTGTAAGTTCAATAATTGGAATTTGCTGAGTGGTGATTTTTTTGGTCGATTCGATAGGCTCAATAGTTTCAGGTAAGTGACTGATGGTTTAGTTAATTTGGCAGTCTTAATTGATTTTAGCTAAGTGGTTGTAGGTTGGAATTTTTAATAGGTTTATTGGTTTCTGAACTTATTGATAGCTTTCAACCAATATAAAAACTAAACTAATTTAGAATCATCTGGTAATTTATAAACACCGTAGCAAACCACGGGTATTCTACTATCTATATTAATAAAAGCAAGTGTGTGTGCGTGCGTGTGCGCATTGCCCAGCCAAAACTACAGCATGTAGAGGTCTGAAAATTTGGCCATAGGTGGACGGGAGGGGGTCCGTGTGCAAATCGAAGCCGGATTTTTTAATTTCCATAATAAAATAAAAAGTTTTATATGTAAGAAGTGAAAATTCTATATGTTTTATTGGAAATCGGTATATTGTTACGACTGAGAAGTTTGATACTCGGTTGATTTGTTAGTTTAAATGGTTTTGTCCAGCGGTTGGTGGTTTTGGGTTGATTAAGCTTAACGGGTTTAATAAAGCAGTTAGTGATTGGCTGATTCGATAGGTTAATTGGTTTTGGTAAGTGGTAAGTGGTTGGTTGTTTTGGTTGTTTTGATAAGTTTAGGTTTGATTTATGATTACGAAGCGGATGGAAATTGTTTGATTTGGTATATTAAATGGTTTTAACTAAGCGGTTTGGTGGTTTATCAATATGGATTATCTGATAAAGTTTAAACACCATAGCAAAGCACAGGAATCTTGATGTTAGTTTTATATAATATTAAAAAAACCTGCTCAATTTGGTTCCACTAATTAATAAAATACTCTTGGCAAGTTAAGTAGAAGTTGATTTAGTAGTTTGGAAGATATATCACATACACAATGATTTTAAATATATAGAGATGTTTTGGGTAGCAGTTTGGTGTTATCTGATTGATTCGATAGGTTTATTTCATTTGGCCAAGTGGTTGATGGTTTTTGGTCGATTCGATATACACAGTTTAATTTTGGAAGTGGTTAGTTATTAGTTAATTTGATAAGTTCAGTTAGTTTCGGATGAACTTTGTTGAAATTTGTTGATTGAGCAATTAGATTTGGCCGAGTGGTTATTGCTTAACTATAATAAAAGTCGAAATAATCAATTCGAATCACCTGAAATTCTATAGACACCGTAGCGAAGCACGGGTAAATCAGCTAGTTGAATAAAAAACAACACAACGGTAAGCATATTCATACTTTTTGATTTTATAAATTTTATTTTAAATTTTATTCGAGGTGGGCCGGACCTGGGGACGATACCGCACCGATTAAGGGAAATCGAATGTATGGGAACGGAGGATAAAATCCGGAAAACCTCCATGCGCGGCGTATGATAGGCCAGGAACTCCATGGACCGCCTTTGCTATTCGCTATCTCGGTTCGGGGCATTGGTGCGCAACGCCAAAACAGATATAGTCGTCCCCTACCCAGTCCTGAACCGGAATCGAACTGGGGAGGCAGTAGTAGAGGGTCCATATTCTACCACTGGGGTATCCTCCCTTCTACTTTTTGATTTTATAGTTTGTAACTTTTGTTGTTTTTGCTGAATTATTTTACCTTGTACTTATATCAGGGTAAGTAATTCTCCGTTTGGTTTTGACACTGTATAAGAATATACAAAATGGTTTTTGTTTGTGCAAACATCCTAAACACTGCACTAGTTTTTATACTAAATATTTCATTATATTTTTAAATTAGATTTGAGGTATTTATTTTGATCTTTACTATAAGAAATTTGGTTGCAATGACTGTATCACACTGAGGCTGAGTTATTTTATATGGTTCTTTTCGGTTTGAAATGGTACCCAGCTTTATCTGAGGTGTTCATCTTTAAATCATGTTTTCCATTCAATTCAATAGATTATTTTATTGATTTGTAGTTACTACTCTGAAGTAAGTGTTTTTACCTTTGTCGATTGTTTTACTTATAGCTTATTTCTGTTTTTATTTGTATTTTTTCCTGGATGCTATAGTTACTCTATCCAGGCAAGCTTTTTTTAGTCTTTTACCAAATGTACAATCCTTTCATTTATTACTTTCTAAGTTACAGTTACTTCTATCAACTTGGGTAGCATTATAATTTTTTAGATTGGATAATTTATTTGAAGTTGGAAAATATAATTTTGCTTGCCTCTATAATAAATTAGGTTTATTAGTTTATCTTGGTAAGCATTTTTGTGGCATAGAGTTTTAGTGCCGAAATATTTATACAGTGCTTTTTTGTCCCCATATATTAGACTACAAATTGTTATATCTAGGCTTGCATTATATACTGTGAATCGTTGATCTATTAGAATAAGTAAAATATTTCCCATAACTTCTAAATTGGTATTGTTTTTAATTAAGGAAGTAAATTTTAAGTTTAGTTTAGAAGGCGTTAATAAAAACCCTTTTTTGATTGATAGGATTCTATACTGTCAGTATTTTACAAGCTAGATTTTATTTTATCTCAGTAGTTGATCAAAAACGTTTTTAGCACTAGGTGGTCCCAACCTAAAGAGGAATACACCGATTTGTATCTTATCAATCTTCTACTTTATTTGGGTTTGGTTTATTTTAATCATGTTGCTGTTATTTAGACCATCATTTTTATATTTTAGTGTACAATGAATAATTTAAAATGCTTTTTTTAAACATTAAATCATGACTGCTTCTAATTGGTGGAAGCATATAATATCAGTTTCATCTGTAATAAAAGGAATTGTTTGCTTGTTTGCGATGCCCAGCCAAAACGACGGCACGCAGAGAGGTGAAATTTTTAAAGTAGGTGGACATAAGGGGGCCGTTTGCAATTTAAAGCCTAATTTTTAATTTTCACGTTTGTTTGCGACTTATAATAAAATAAAGATATATGTAAGGTGTATAAGATGATATCTTTGATTATTTTGGAGATCATTATATTTTTTTGGCTGAGCAGTTTGTCATTATTTTGTCGATTCGATAAGTCACTTTGTTTTGCCGAGTGATTGGTAGTTTTTTAAAGATTCACTACTTTCAGTTGGTTTTGGCTAAGCGGTTGGTTTTTGGTTGATTTGATATGGCAAGGGTTTTGGGTAAGCATTTTGATGGTTATCTATAATATTTTTCAATCATTTTGAATCGTTTGTTTATAGTAAACTCGAGCAAAGCTGGTTAACAACGCTATAATGAATAAATGTGAGCGAAGCCGCGGTACCTACTAGTTAATTAGTAAACGCACAGTGCTATATCTCGATTGCACTTTTATATTTTGCTAGCAACTTAATATAAGTTCTGTTCTATATATGGACAAAAACCTTTTATTTTGTCATTGATAAGCTTCTTTGACTCCTGAATCTAATTACATTGTTACCACTTTCATAGTTGTACTAAGAAAATTGCTTCTACCAGAGTTGCTGCTTAGTTATATCACTGTTAATTCTAGCTCCGCTTTTGAACTCTTTTGAACTTGATTACACAAGCAAAAGTTTGCATCCTTTTGATTCCATTTATTTTTTAAATCTAATATCCTTAAATTTAAATAATATTACGACAATATATAGCTATCAAATAACTAACTTGAACTAGGACAAGTTAATAGCTAGTCTAATATAAGTTTAAAAATGATGTTTCCATTTTACCATAGATTCAGTTTATTGTAAATAATAATGGAAAGCTACATTACGGTTAATCTATCTATATATAAAGGCAAATGTGTGTGTGTGCGCGATGCCCAACCAAAACTACAGCATGTAGAGGTCTGAAAATTTGGCCATAGGTGGACGGGAGGGGGTCCGTGTGCACCTTGAAGCCGGATTTCTAATTTTTATATTAAAATAAAAAGTTTTATATGTAACAAGTGGAAATTTTATATGTTTTTAATGGAAATCGGTATATTGTTACGGCTGAGAAGTTTGATATTTGGTTGATTCAATAGTTTAAATGGTTTTGGCAAACGGTTGGTGAATTTGGGTTGATTAGTAAGTTTAACGGTTTTAATAAAGCAGTTAGTGATTGGCTGATTCGATTGGTTAATTGATTTTGGTAAGTGGTTTTGGTTGTTTCGATAAGTTTAGTTTTTTATGAATGAGAAGCGGATGGAAATTTGTTGATTTGGTATATTCAATGGTTTTAGTTAAGCGGTTTGGTGGTTTATTAATATGGATTATCTGATAAAGTTTAAACACCATAGCAAAGCACAGGAAACTTGATGTTAGTTTATTGAATCTTAAAAAACCTGCTTAATTTGGTTCCCCTAATTAATAAAATACTTTTGGCAAGTTAAGTAGAAGTTGATTTAGTACTTTGGAAGACATGTCATGTACACAATGATTTTAAATATATAGAGAGACGTTTTGGGTAGCAGTTTGGTGTTATTTGATTGACTCGGTAGGTTTATTTTGTTTGGCTGAGTGTTCGATGGTTATTGGTCAAATCAATAGGACAGTTTAGTTTTAAGGGGTGATTAGTTATTGGTTGATTTGATAAGTTCAGTTAGTTTTAGTTGAGTGATTGGTGGTTTTGGTTGCTTCGATTGAGCAATTAGAATTGTCTGAATAGGAATTGCTTAACTATATATAAAATCTAAATTAATAAATTTGAATCGCTTGAAATTCTATAGACACCTTAGCGAAGCTCGGATAACTTCTCTAGTAGTTAATAAAGGGGATCAAATATATAGATTTCTTAAGTATCAAAATCTATGGTTCTTACAAGATTAACTATATACAACTTCGGTATGGGGTTGGAAATTTTTTTGGTTATATAAGATATTACCATTTATAAGTATACATATTTTAAGGATTCTTAATTAACTTTTGATAAGGTTTGAGAAATAAGATTTATAATAAAGAGCTTTTATTTAAGATGAGTAATTCAAATATTAAGTATATAAAATGATAGTAGAAGTTACTATATACTAATAAG
This sequence comes from Massospora cicadina, assembly GCA_022478985.1. NCBI lineage: Eukaryota > Fungi > Entomophthoromycota > Entomophthoromycetes > Entomophthorales > Entomophthoraceae > Massospora > Massospora cicadina. The sequence continues at coordinate 44,241 of JAKSZP010007192.1, read as the reverse complement.
CTTTAGAGCAACATAGACATTAAATCAATTATATATAAAAATTAGATTATATCAAGCTTAATAAAGTGATATCACATTGAAAGTTGAACCAAAATATTAACTTTTTACTGCAAGCAAAGCTGCAGGTTGACAGCTAGTTTAATTATAAGAGCGAATGTTTATGTGTTTTGTATGTGTGTGCGATGCCCAGCCAAAACTAGAGCATGTAGTGCTCTGAAAATTTGGCTATAGGTGGACGGGAGGGGGTCCGTGTGCACCTTGAAGCCCGTTTTTTAATTTTCATAATAAAATAAAAAGTTTTATATGTAAGAAGTGAAAATTTTATATGTTTTTAATGGAAATCGGTATATTGTTACGACTGAGAAGTTTGATACTCGGTTGATTTGATAGTTTAAATGGTTTTGGTGAGCGGTTGGTGGTTTAGGGTTAATTAATAAGCTTAACGAGTTTAATAAAGCAGTTAATGATTGGTTGATTTGATAGGATAATTGGTTTTGATAAGTGGTTGGTGATTTTGGTTGTTTCAATACATTTAGTTTTGGTTTATGAAGCGGTTGGTGATTGGCTGATTTGGTATCTACTGGTTTTAGCTAAGTGGTTTAGTGGTTTAGTTAATTCGATAGTTTAATTGGGTATGGCTGAGTGGGTGGTAATTTTATATTGATCCAATATAAGTTGATTTCTTAATTTTATCGATAATCATCTACAAATATGAAAAAGAATTGATTAAGATCATCAGGTAAACTTTTAGCCCACAAACAAATCTGTGTTAAACTGGGTTTCAACAAGAATTACCCTAAAATTTTCTTTATAAAACTATCCTTCTGTATATCTGTCTATACATAGGATGCATTAGCTCATGAGCAAATAACCAAAAATTACCAAATTTGGCACAAGTATTCTATAAAGTTTGGGAACGGAATGCTAATATGCAATTATATAATATAATCATACAAGTTTAAATATCAGTTCTATATAAGATCTAGAACGTACATTTCTAATGATAATTATATAGCAATTTGGCTGTGTATTTTCATATGCATTTAATTCGATTTTTTCATAGGTTTTGATATTTAGTTGGTAGTTTTTGGCCGTTTTGTAAGTTCAATAATTGGTTTTTGCTGAATGGTGGTTTATTTTTAGCTGATTCGATAGGCCCAATAGTTTCAGGTAAGTGATTGATGGTTTAGTTAATTTGGTAGGCTTAAATGATTTTGGCTAAGTGGTTGGAGGTTGGAATATTTAATAGTTTTAATGGTTTCTGAACTTATGATAGCTATCTACCAATATAAAAACTAAATAATCTTGAAACATCTGGTAATCTATAAACACCTTAGCAAAGCACAGGTATTCTACTCTATAATATAAAATCTAAATAATCGTTTCGAATCACTTAATTTCTATAGACACCTTAGCGAAGCACGGGTAACTATGCTAGTCTATATATAAAAGCAAGTGTGTGTGCGTGCGTGTGCGCAATGCCCAGCCAAAACTACAGCACGTAGAGGTCTGAAAATTTGGCTATAGGTGGACGGGAGGGGGTCCGTGTGCACCTCGAAGCTGGATTTTTAATATTCATAGTAAAATAAAAAGTTTTATATGTAAGAAGTGAAAATTTTATATGTTTTTAATGGAAATCGGTATATTGTTATGGCCGAGAAGTTTAATATTTGGTTGATTCGATAGTTTAAATGGTTTTGGCAAACGGTTGGTGGTTTAGGGTTGATTAAGCTTAACGGGTTTAATAAAGCAGTTAGTGATTGGCTGATTCGATAGGTTAATTGGTTTTGGTAAGTGGTTGGTTGTTTTGGTTGTTTTGATAAGTTTAGGTTTGATTTATGATTACGAAGCGGATGGAAATTGTTTGATTTGGTATATTCAATGGTTTTAGTTAAGCGGTTTGGTGGTTTATCAATATGGATTATCTGATAAAGCTTAAACACCATAGCAAAGCACAGGAATCTTGATGTTAGTTTATAGAATCTTAAAAAACCTGCTTAATTTGGTTCACCTAACTAATAAAATACTTTTGGCAAGTTAAGTAGAAGTTGATTTAGTAGTTTGGAAGATATATCACATACACAATGATTTTAAATATATAGAGATGTTTTGGGTAGCAGTTTGGTGTTATCTGATCGATTCGATAGGTTTATTTCATTTGGCCAAGTGGTTGATAACTTTTGTTCGAATCGATAGGACACAGTTTAGTTTTGAGGGGCTATTAGTTATTGGTTGATTTGATAAGTTCAGTTAGTTTTAGCTGAGTGGTTGGTGGTTTTGGTTGCTTTGATTGAGCAATTAGAATTCCCGAGTAGTTTTTGCTTAACTATATATAACTTCTAAATTAATAAATTTGAATTGCCTGAAATTTTATAGATACCGTAGCGAAGCACGGGTAACACCGCTAGTCTATATAAAAAAGCAAATGTGTGTGTGCGCGATGCCCAACCAAAACTAGAGCATGTAGTGCTCTGAAAATTTGGCTATAAGTGGACGGGAGGGGGTCCGTGTGCACCTTGAAGCCGGATTTCTAATTTTCATAGTAAAATAAAAAGTCTCATATGTAAGAAGTGAAAATTTTATATGTTTTTAATGTAAATCAGTATATTGTTATGGTCGAGAAGTTTGATGTTTGGTTGATTCAATAGTTTATAAGTTTTGTCGAGTGCTTGGTGGTTTTGAGTTGATTAATAAGCTTACCGGTTTTAATAAAGCAGTTAGGGATTGGTTGATTCGATAATTTAATTGGTTTTGGTAAGTGGTTGGTGATTTTGGTTGTTTCAATACATTTAGTTTTGGTTTATGAAGCGGTTGGTGATCGGTTGGTTTGGTATTTAATGTTTTAGTTAATTCGATAGTTTAATTGGGTATGGCTGAGTGGTTGGTAATTTTGTATTGATACAATATAATTTGATTCTTAATTTTATCGATAGCCATCTACCAATATATAAATGAGTTGATTAAGATCATCTGGTAAACTTTAAGCCCACAAACAAATCTGTTAAACTGGGCATCAACAAGAATTAGCCTAAACTTTTCTTTATAAGTCATTGTGTTTTTTTATTTATATAAAATGCATTACCTTATTAGCAAATAACCAAAAATCACCAAACTTTGCACAATACTTTATAAAATTCGAGAATAGTATTATACTCTTTTAATAAAATCAAACTTAAACTTTAATAACAGTTAATATAAGATCCAAAAAGTATGTTTCTAATGGTAATTATACAGCTATTTGAAGAGTATTTTCATATACATTTAATTCAATAGTTTTATAGGCTTTGATATTTAGTTGGTAGTTTTTGGCTGTTTGCAAGTTCATTAATTGGTTTTTGCTGAGTGGTGGTTCATTTTTGGTTGATTCGATGGGCTCAATAGTTTCAGGTAAGTGAATGATGGTTTAGTTAATTTGGCAGGCTTAATTAATTTAGGCTAAATGGCTGGAGATTGGAATATTCGATAGGTTTAATAGTTTCTGAACTTATTGATGACTATCTACCAATATCTACTTAAAACACATTCACTGACTGACATACTGACTGACTGACATCTGAATCCTTCAAGTCTGTAGCTTCAATCTATTTGGGTGAGTGGATAGAAATTGGCAAATATTATTGAATAATTCACTAAATTGCTCACCTGAAACCAAACAAAAATCGGTGTTTGAGGTTTAAGTAGATTAAGTTAGGATAATCAACTCACCAGCCACAAGGGCAACAGCGAAGCTGTTAGTCCAAGAGGCTCAAGTATAGTGCTGGCACAGCCTATAGGCTGTCAGTGTGAGCTTATAAATAAACCTGAGCAATGCTAGGTAAATTTGCTATCAGAAATGTATGCTTTCTCTTTTCTTTTCCATTTAACCATACTGAGCCACAGCAATGCGTGGCTGGGTACAGCTAGTTAACTAATAAAATTTCAATATATCTGGGCCAATTTAAATAAAAAACTTGAGAGTATAACTAAGGATCTTTATATGAAAGCTAATCCACCTGATTCACACTCTAAATTGAATTATTTAATACCCAATCTGCCTAATCCAACCCTTGATGTTTCTCAAATCAAGGATGTAGTATTTATACCTTCAAAACTAATTCAATCAACAGTGTTGACTGACTTCTCAACTCTTTGCAACTATAATGAGCACACCAATCTCTTTAGGAATTGAGCATCTCTAACTTTAGAAAAGCTGATATTATTTAATCTCTTATTTTATTGCTAACTTTATAGCATTATTACTTTCATCTTACCAATATACAAGATTAGCTATTTTTCAATTGTCTAAAGCATAATTGTTTATTTTCAAAAGATGCCTATCTCAAACTCTGAACATTTGGAATGTTTCAAAGCCTCACATTTGGACTGACTTGATTCTAACAACACTAATTTGACCACTGTTCAATAATTCTTTTAAACCACATTTGCTGGACAATCAACTTAAGCTGCTATCCAACCAAATTATCTGTTGAGACAACTTTAATTTAACTATTTTTAGATATATATTTTAAGCAAAACAATCAGTTCTATCTTCTCCTGGTGATAAACAACTTTATCCAAATAAGGAAACCATTTAATATTGGAAAACTCCACCAGTTTCAGATGCCTCTGGTGTTTCTCATCTCCTTGACACTGATTAAAGAGGTTCCCCCTAGGACAAGGCTTAAGGGGGCTCTGTCAGGATTTTACCCTTTTAAATTAAGCTTTATCCTGAGGTAAACCTTGACACTTCCCTTAAGACCAAGTCTCAAGGGTCTAGCTCCTCATAAGATGATATCTTATTAAATTGGGATAAAGTCATTCCTATTTGACTTTATCAGGTGCTTTGTAGCAACTTTATTTTTATATTCATTTATTTAGTATTATGATTGATTTGATATCTCTCTTATTAGATATCAGAATATCAATTTTTATTTATTTCAATTATTATTAACCCTATAAAAAGGTCTAAAATATTCTAATAAAGGAGAGAATTTTAAACTTCTATCTCATATCTAATTTAGTTCATCCTATATGCTGGCCTACAATGCAAACTCCAAAGGCCTGCCTTTTGAAAATGGGTTAAATTCTAACAAACCCCATGCAGGATGATGAGTGCCAGCTCATTGACCTTACCTTCAGCAAGAAGAATGTTAATGCCCACAAGGAGTGGCTCAGCCAGTTTTGCCCTGGCACCTATCCTGACCAAAGTGGCAACTCCATTACTTATACTGACTTTATAAACAAGGAGCTAATCCAGTTCTTTATAGCTGATACCACCCGCAGCATCCCCTCTATGCTTGATAGCCTAAAGCCTAGCCAGTGCAAGGTTGTATATGACTGCCTCCTCCAGCCTGACTCTGAGGTTATGGTGACCACACTCATTAGCAGCATTAAGGAGAAGCTGGCATACCATTACAGGGACCAGAGTTTAGCATCAACTATTATTGGCCTCACCCAGAACTTTGTGAAAGCTAACATCAACTTGCTTAAACCATTGGCCAGTTTGGCTCTCACATCCAGGGTGGTAAGGATGCAGGCACCACATGTTACCTCTACACTAGCCTCAATTCTATCACTTAACTACTGTTTTACAAGGATGATATGCTGCTTTTTAACTATTCTGATGATGTTGGCATGAAGGTGGAGCCTGAGTACTTTGTGCCAGTGGTACCAATTATTTTGTTAAATGAGTGTGATGGCATTGGTACTGGGTGGTCCACCAACATCCCAAACTATAACCCATATGATGTGGTTTCCAACCTGCAGTGGCTCATGCAGGGTAAATCTTACATCCTCATGCAGCCCTGGTACCTTTGATTTACTGGTGATATCATGCTCTCCTGCCTCAACTGCTACATGATGCGCGGCTGCATCACAAAGTTTGATGAACATTTTGAAATCTTAGAGCTTCCTATCAGGGTGTGGACCAAAATATATGATACCATGTTATAGAATTGGCAACTTAACTCCAATATGATTGAGGACTATGAGAAGCACCACTCTATTATGAGCATAAGATATATTGTCCAGGTATCAAAAGCCTCCATGACAAAGCTGGTGACAGAGGATCTGTACGCCAAGTTCAAGCTGATAAGCTTTATCTCCACTTCATATTTAATGTTCTTTAACAAGTGTGGGCATATCAAACATTATATCTCAGTGGAAGAGATTCTGACTGAGTTTTATAACATCTGCTTGCAGTTCTATCAAAAGCGTAAGGAGGATCTATTATCCAAGCTTGAGCAAGAGCACATCAAGCTTTTTCAACCAGATCAACTTCATCTTTATTGAAACAAAATTGAGAATTGTGACTTAACATCTAATATTAATATCAATCAGCTCATCAAGATAAAGTTTAACCCATCAATGCCAAGGATGATGATGGGGTTACTGATAGTGTTTTCAGATATTTGCTCACCATGGAGAAGGGTAGCATAACCTATAAAATGGTTGAAAAGCTCTATAAAGTCTACAATGCCAAGTTTGATGAGCTTGAGGTTCTCCACATTAAGAGCTCTGAGGACCTTTGAAACCATAACTTGAATAGCTTTCTTATAATGTGAAATAAGATGGTGTTAGATTTTGGCTTGGAATTTGGCTCGCTGGTGCTTGCTGCCTTGAAATTTAACAATGTAAATTATGGGCTTTTATTACTGCTGATAGGAAATAATAAAAAACAAGAAAATATTAAGAAGTTTAATTTTATAGTTGTTTTAATAAGTGCCACATGGGGGTAAAAGAAAATATATCCCTAAAAATTAATAAAGATGTGTAAAATGTTAAGGCTTGACATTTGTAGAGTATGGGAATTTACAAATTTAGTATTATGCAATTTTAGCCTATTGAGGTGCAACAAATGCACATCTCTTAGTCTGAACAATGGTTGGGGAATCATTATTAGCCAAAATGTATCTGTGAGATAACAATTTTATAAAATTTAGCCAAACCCATTTAAGAAATTTAGTGCATCTTGGGGGACCCTGCTAAGCCTATAAAAGGGGGTGGGTCCCCACATAGGTGCTTTTTAAGACCTGGTTGTGGCTGGGGAAGTACCTTTTGATGGTTGCCCCAGGGTCAGTCATATGGTCAGAGTAATCCAACTGCCCAATTTTATATTTAGTGCTCTTGCAGGAATTTGAAATGGTATTACCCTAATTTGTGGGTTTCCACCAAGAATCAGCTAGGATCTTTTAGCCAACTAAAGCTTCATTTAAATTGAAATCAATCTTATTAGTATCAGAGACTTTCAAATGTCTGACATTTCCCCTTGTTGGCTGATTTTTCCCCAAAACATTCTTATCCTGTAGTCTGGGGAGCAAATGTCCAACATTGCCTCCCTCAAGAATGTTGGGGGGAGAATAAAGCTGTAGAAAGTGGCCATGTACCCAATTAATAGTGACTCTGAAAGTGAGGACTTTGATCAAGTACTCATCCACCTGCTTGTACGTAATTGAAAATGGCCATTCTGTCATGGAAATGGCAGAATAAATTTAGACTGACCTGCCAGTCAGGATGCGTAAGCACCCAAAAAGCAAGCCAGAATGCCAGAGGCATTGTTACTGAATGACTTGATATAGAGCCAGGCATTGGAAAATGACAAAACGTTGGTGCAACAACATGGTGAGAATGATCCTGACAATGAACCACACTGAACTCACTTCCAACCCAGAGGGTCTTGCTGCAGGGGGTGAAATCACTGAGATAGTCTCAATAAGATCCTCAGCATATGGTGCCATTTCAACTGGGGTGGCAAGGAGATGGATTTTCTCTTGCAACTGGTGGACATATGGCCACAATATCCCTGTATATTGCTGCCAGAAGTTAGTGATCATGGGGTTGTAAAGCCAAAAATATCAAACTTGCTGAACCCAATTAACAATGGAGGGGGCCATAGTGACAAGAGTACTGGTAGAGCCCATCCAGTATATGGACTGACAGGCTACCAGGGAAATGCCATCAGGGATGCGGTTGGAAGAAATAATAAAATTTGTTTAGTTTTTTGGTAAAATTTTATTTAAGGAAAAGAAAGAAAATTGACCAAAAATTTTCTCAGTGCTATGCAACTGATTAGATAGTGGTCAATTGGGGTAATGATAAGTTAGGATTGGGTCCCACAATTTTGACCTAACTGGTGAATTGTTCAGGAATGGACAGGTTTGTTCCTTGAGAACTGACATCACAAAAGTTGGTGGTGGGCTGAGTCACTGTTGGTTTGACCTCGAACATCTGAACTGGGGCTCAGCTACATTTCTGATGGTTGGCCCAATGAGCTATGGGAATCCCCCAAGACCACCCCACATAGGGATGGGTCCATTTGGTTGGGAATGGGTTTTAAATGCCCAATCTGCCCATGCTCAGTCACTGAACCATTCATTCAGTCAATGGCATTACATCAGCTGCAATGCCCAAATTGCCAACAGAGGGCTTTGAAACCTTGTCGATGGTGCCCAATGTTAGTTCTATTGGCACATTGATCAAATTGAAACTGTTGGGCATTCCAGCTGATACCTTAGTCCTCATGCCTTTCCCACCATTTGAGATTTGGGCATCGGCCAGATTGCCACTTGAATTAGATCCAACCAATTTCAATTTGACAATCTCAGCGCAGATTTTGCTGATTCCCCACAACAGTTCTGCTGAGGTAAGTGTGGGTACTGGGGATGGGATCTGAAGTGAAAGAGCTGTTACCCATCGCTCATCTACTATGTGAGTGAGATCACCCTGAGTAATGAGGGGTACTGCCATCCTCATTGGTGTCTTTTTACTCAGGAATAGGAAGATAGCCATATCAAGAGCCAGGGGATGTTCCCCGGGACTTAACATTTTCAGATTAAGCCAAGCTTCTCACTTCTAGGAGTGCTGCTGTTGTGATAATATAATACCTAGTCAGCTACTTGGAAGGAAGGGAGAGGGATATGGAGCTCATTTGCTGCTTCATCTTCTTTTGTAACAGTCTTAGCCAAGTTAATTATAACTTCTGCTTGTAGTTGGATGATGTGTTGGGCCAACTTCTTCATGTCTTTTTCTGGGTCAGTTCTGTCAGTGAAAATATCTTTTGCTAGTAGAGCTGGTACCCCAGATTCTCAGCCATACAACACATGAAAAGGGGACACATTTAAAATATGATACCTAATTCAATAAGCTATAAGGGTACTGGGTAAATAAAGATCCCAGTGAAGAGGGTCTGAATTAGCCATTTTATGGAGTATGGAGACCAGGGTTCCATTAACTCTTTCTACAGCCCCATTTGTGGATAGGTTATAGGGGGCTAAGAAGAGTTGTGCTCCCATGGAGGTGACAAGGAGCTTCACTACTTGGAAAGTGAAATTTTTCCCATTATCACATAAGAGGACCTGGGGACACCCATGCCAGGTAAAAATGTATTGGTGTAAGAAGTTGGCCTTAGCTTTAGCAGTTTGAGCGGGGAGTTATAGCTTCAACCCATTTAGTAAAATGATCTATACTAACTAAGATGTAGCAATTGCCACCTGTGGTCTGGGGAGAGGATCTACCACATCCAGACTTATGGTGTGGAAAGGTTGTTGAGGCGTTGTAGGCTGATATTGATATTGGGCCTTGAAGCTGGATTGTTTCTTAAAGGTTAGGCATGCATATAAGACTTCAATTATGGTTTCCAAGATGCCCTCCCAATAATACCAATCTTTCACCCACTCATATGTTTTTTATACTCTGCCATGCCCCATGATGTCATAGAATTCTAAGATGACAGGAACTTGCCCTGACAGCTGGAGATAGGGCAACTAATTTACTCCTACTTTTTTATTTAGCTTCACATTTTCCACCTTGGTGTTGTGAGAGTGTTGAGAGCATTTTTGTATGGGTTCATCTCCATCAGCCCATGCATCTGGAGTCATGAGAAGATTGTGTAGCCTCACAGCTTCACTATTGTCTAAATGAAGAACAGATGGCCACATTAACCCATCTACATTTATGTGGTGCATTCCTGCCTGATGTCAATAGTTATATCATAATGCTGGAGCTTCAGAGCCCAGCGAGCCAACCACCCTGTGGGGTCCTTAATATTCTGCAACCACTTTAGAGAGGCATGGTATGCAATTACTTTGAAGGGAGTCCCATATATGAATGGATGATAGTGCTTAACAGTGAGCAGGACAGCCAAACACTCCTTCTCTGTGACGCTGTAGTTACACTTAGCTTTAAAAAGCATTTTTCTTGAGTAAGACATGGAATGATCAACTCCATTCTCATCTAATTGAGCCAAGATAGCTCCAACAGCATGGTCTGAGGCATTTATGAACAAAATGATTGGTTTGCTGTAGTCAGGATGGTGGAATATTGGTCTTTTTTGTAATACTGCCTTCAAGTTTGTTGGAAACCAGCTGAAATTGGCTCGCTGGTGCTTTCATGCCACTGGCTTCCACAAAGAATTAAAATAAAATTTTAATATAAAATGCTATAAGAGTGAGTTTTTATCTATTTTATTTTTAGCGTGGGGTAGTAGTAAAAACAAACCCTTTCCAACTTTCAATGATTAATATTTATACTATTTTTGAAGGTTGGAAGAATTTGGGGATAGGTTTGGAATAGCTTCAAAGCTTTCCAATTTAGGAAATATGGGTGTTGATCCTATCAGATTGTGGAGAAAAGTTATATAATTTTTGGCAAATGTATTTTGGGGTTTTGAGGCAGAATATACCCATGCAGCAGGGTTTTGGTATACCCCAGCCAATCACCACTTGAGAGTTTTTTCACCTCAGAGGCCTGCTGCCACACCTATAAAAGGGGGTGGCCTCCACGCAGGTGTGGTGAAGAACTCAGTGCCAGTTGGAAAAACCTTCTGCTGGTTTACCCAGAGTCCATTGCACAATTGGCAAAATCTGATCATTAGATTTTACTAAATGTGCCTGTGCTGGTTTCAAACTCATGTTACCTCAATTAATTGGGTTTCACTGAGAGTTGGCTAGAAACTTTTGGCTGAATTTTTTGACAGCATGGGTTTTATTATTGTGGAAATCACTCTTAAAATCCTTAGATAATCACAAATGGCCAACAAATCCCTTTTTTGGATGAGATTGATCTAAAACATTCTTCTCTTTTAGCTGCAAAGGTAAATGTCTGACAAGGTTCTCAAATGCAGCGTTTTGCTCACCACCTTAATGGAAGGGGGTATTCTTAGTTAAGAGATGGACGAGGGGCTCACTGAGTTGAGCAAACTTTAAGATAAATTGATGGTAATGCCCCATCATACCCAAGAGTACCTGGATGTTGCAAAGGGTTTTGGGTGCAGGCATCTTGGATATTGCTTTAACTTTATCTTGCAGAGGTTAGTTCCATCTTATGAGATGACGTGCCCAAGAAAATCCAACTTTCTCTAAAAAATATACATTTAGAGGGCTTTAATTTGATATTAGAAGCCTGCAAGCATCAAAACACCTCCTTTAGATGTGTGAGGTGTTCATTGAAAGTCTTAGAGAAGAATATAATATCATTGAGGTAGACAATGATGCATCTTAATTTAGACCCTGTAGAATATGATCCATCACTCACTGGAAAGTGTGGGAGCATTGCGCAACCTTTGAGGTAGTCAGGTAGGTTGTAAGTGACCCTCACTGCAAATGAGAGCACATTTCTCTTGGTCTTGTGAAGAAAGGTCCATTTGCCAATAACTGCTAGCCAAATCCATGGCAGAGAAATATTTAGACCCAGAGAGTTGGGCCAGAGCATTATCAATGTGAGGGATAGGATAACTATCCTTCTCAGTGAGGTTGTTTTATTTGCAGTAATCCATCACTACCCAATGTCCTCCATTTTTCTTCTTTATTAATAAAAGTGGGGATGACCAAGTGCTTTGTGACAGCATCTGCAATCCAACATCCAGCAGCTGTTTGAGCTCCATCTGCATTTGTAGCTCCTCAATTTTTGATTTGCAATAGGGCATAGAGCAAATGAGTTTAGAATCCCTGACATCAATAGTATGCATCCACCCCTTCATGTGCTCATAGTCATTTTCAGATTTAGAGAAAACGTTGCTGTAGGTCTTGAGTTAGGTGTGGCTCTTCTCCAGCTCAGCTGGGGTCAGTTCATCAGAGATCTGAACAAAAGGTAGAGTACATTGGGATTGGTCAACAGGTAAGCCCATATCTGCCATAGACCCAATACAGTGGACTTGCTTAATGTCCTCAATGGGTATCAGCAGGCTGCTACCAATCTCCAATGCTTTTTCACCACCATATCTTTTTTGGTGAGATTCCCCAGCAAAAGGTTAATAGGCTGATGATAGGTTGGGTCTAACACGCCCAGCAAAACTCTAGGTTCTAATGGACTGACTCCAACTATGCTAATGAGATGCAGTAGGCAGTTGTGTGGGATTTGCGTGGTAATCTTTGTTTCAATTACCCTTTGTTCCCCAGCCCTAATGAAAGCCTCTTCAGAAGCGTAGAAAGAAATACCCTCCAGTGCATCCACTGAGGGAGGCAACAGTTTGGTATGCCTAACTGCCATGGTGTAATGCAGGGATAAAATGGAGGAGGGATATTCAACTGTGCAAACATATTCCTTTTTATTGAACTCATCTTTAGACAGAATCAGTGGAACCCTCATAGGTAAGCAGGGAGAGATAGTCCTGCTTCAGATTAATAACACCTTCATATTTGAGCATAAATTGGATTCCAATGAGTAAATCATAGGTGTTATTGGTCAAAGCCACTGCTGGAGCCAACAAGAGAAGCTTTCCAAAATGAATGGGCAAAGAAGAGTAAGCTCCAATGGCATAAGTGTTTTTTGGGCCTGTAGTTCCAAACTCTTGAGTGTAATCAAGGTCAGAGGCCAGCTTAATTTTTTTTAATGAGCTTGGTTGACACAACATTTACCAGGGACCCAGTGTCAAGGATAGCTTTAACCCGCAATCCATTTACAATGACCTCCACTTTAGTTAAAGTATCACTCAAGTGAAGGGGAAGAGCGAGGACCTCTTTTAGGTAGAAAGTGGAGGCCAGTTAATTGGCAGTTTCTGGGTATTTTTCCTGAATAGTCTGCAGAGTAAGCATACACTAGGTAGATCAGAGGTATGTAGCAATGAGCTGGTCCGCATCACTGGCAGTGTCAATAGCCTTAAAACCCTTTATCACTTTCCAAAGAGAAGTTTGATGTAAGATCTTACCCCAATTCACTCTCTCCAGGTTCAATCAATCAGATACCTCCACTTCACCTGGAGCTCCTAAAACATAACAACCAACATCTTCATCACCCCCTTCAGACTTGTTGTCAGAGGGTTATCAATGCAGGTTAAGGAGCCCACCAAAAATGGGGTAGATTCAGGACTTCCCTTATGAGATGATAAGTGCTGAAATTGCCTCTCCACCTTATTAACTTGTGTGGGAAGTGTTGGAATTTTCACAGCTTGAGTTTTGACCTTCAAGGCAGATAGTTTAGGCTGCCTCATGGAGACTGGTTTCAGACTAGAGTTAGTTGAATGAGAGATTGAAGGGGGTAGTGACATGGAATTGGATGCTTTAACTTCAATTGCTTTGGGTTGTTCAGTGGCTGGGTTCTGAAAAGCAGGCAGTTTAGTCTTTGTGACCTGGTCATCTACCCCATTGTTAGTGGGAGTGATTAGGACCTGAGAAAGGGGTTTAGATTGAAGAGCAGGCTTTGAAAGCACTTGGGATGGCCGCTCTAAAGAAGACAATAGGCAAGGCAAAGGTACATCTGACTTCATCAACTGAATATTTGGAACTGAAGCTGATGAGGAGCAGTGCCCCATCACAGCCATTACCATCTGACTATCTTAATGGAAAGAAGAAGTAATTTGTGATGGCAACTCTGCAGAATTAGTTTTTCAGAGAGAAACAGATCTAGTAGATGCTAAATTGATTGGCATAGATGCTTGGCTCAAAAATCCTTGTGTAGGGTCAAGCTCATAGATGTAATGGGTGGGTTTGGACCAATATACAATGAACGAATTGGGAAGTAAGAGCCATGTTACTGACCATGCTAGGTACATGATGGTAGAGGCCCATCCCCAAACCTGACTGCCTGTCTCATTGTTGCCACATATTCTTGTACCACTATTCCCATGATGCTGCACATCAATAGCAGAGTCTGGGACCAGGAAAGGTCTAAAAAGATGCCAACGCCACACTGAGCTCACTGGTTGAGCTCATAGCTTCAATCTGATCCACTTATTTTTACTAAACAAAAATAATGTTTTCTGAGCTAGCAAACATTCTTTATTTTGAATTTCATTTTTCCTCATAGAAAATATAACTGCCCTTAAGGCTGCAACTTATTCCCCTAAATAGTGCACTGCAAATATAAAATTAGCTTCTCTTTTTAATTAAACTCTTCTGAGTCCTGACCACCACATTGTTAGTAAAGATTTGCCATCCCACTGGATCACCATCCACACCCTATGTAAGCCTGTCATCATTCCACGGATGTGATTCAGGTTCAGGATGGCGATTTTACCCAGTTTCAAACTTACTGAGTTCAATGCCCATTGAATCAGGGCCACATTTGGATTGAACTCCACTTGATCTGAATTGATGTACAGATTAGGTGCCTCCTGATCTGTTACATCACCCCCCTGTGAAGACCAGAACTCCTGGACCTTCTCTGGGCATTGCGCACAGTCCTCCTTTATTTGCCATGTTGCCTTCTCCACTGGATAGCCCTTCCACTTCACTAGCAGTTGCTGCTGGCCTCTCACCCACTTGGCATCCAATATCCATTCTACCTCATATTCTGGCATCTCCCCTTCTCTAGGATTCAGCAGTCCTGAATGCTCTGGCCCCTCACCCCCAAAACTTCTGTAGCTGGGAAGCATGAATCACTGGATGGGCTCTGGAACCTGCTGGCAAACTTAACTCAAAGGCGACCCAATTAATGGCATGGACAATCCAGTACAGGCCCAAAAACTTTGGACCCAGCTTATGACTCCTGACTGGGATGGCATAGTTCTTGGCTGCCACCAATACCCAGTCCCCAGGCTCAAACGCTGGATTGGCACCCTTTGAAAATCCGCCTGATGCTTCTGCTGAGATATTGCCTGCTCCAAGTTTCCCCATAGCTCCTTCCTGATATCCAACATGGTATGTATCATCACATTTGCCCCCTGACTTATGCTGCCCACCAACCCCCCATCCAATCTGGGGTTGAGTCCATGATTTGCAAAAAATGGTGACTTTCCTGTTGAGGATTGAGAGTGATTGTTGTAGGTGAACTGGGCCATCTGGACCCATGAAACCCAAATGTTCTGTCAATCAGACACATAATACCAAAGATACTGCTTGAGTATCTGATTCAACCTCCCCATTTATCCATCAGATTGTGGATGGTACACCAAGGACTAACCAGGCCTGATTTCTAAATTTTCCAGTAAACCCAACTAGAATTTGAAACAAATTGTGGGCCCCAGTCTAAAATGATCTCCTACGGTAATCCATGTTGGGAGAAGACCTTATTGATGAAAATCTTCACCACATCCTTCACTGAAAAACTCTCAGTACATGGGAAAAACTCAGCATATTTGGTAAGCCTATCTATGAACACCATAACTGCATCCTTCCCCTGCACCTTCAGGAGTCCCACTATGAAATTGACACTAATTGAACTCTAAGGGTATTGCAGTACTGGCAATGGATTCAACTTACCTGATGGTGGTTTTCTCAATCTTTACCTTGCATATATCAAACACTCCCACATGTACTTCTGGACATCCTTACAAAGGCACGGCCATGAATATTCCTGCTGCACCAATTCCATCATCTTCCCCACCCCTGGGTGACCTGCAGTGGAAGATCATGAGAGGCCTGAATTACCTCTCATCAATATGATGGGTTAGACATCCATAAACATGACTTGTAGTACAGCACCCCAACCCTCTTCATGAAATCTGCATGGTAACGGTACAGCTGACCCTCTGTTATCTCAGCTTTCATCCTTTGGGCAAATTCTGCACTTCTCTGCTTCTGGTGCACTTCCTCCCCCAATGCACTTCCCCTATCTTCAATCATTGCAAATTGGTCCAATCAAAACATTGTAGCCATGTTGAACTCCTCCAATTCCTCCTTCTCATACACAAAAGCCCCATCTTGACTCAACCAATCTGCCAGGACATTTGAAGCCCCAGGCCTGTACTCCACCCAGAAATTATAGTGGACCAGCTCCACATGCCATCTGGCCTGTCACTGGTTCATCTTTCTGGGTTCACAATAGTACTCCAAGGCTTTGTGATCCATCTGGATAACAAAAGGATGCGAGCATAGAGCAGGTGATGCTGCCATTCACACAATGCTTCATCACTGCCAACAGTTCCTTATTATATATTAGATAGTTCATTTCCTTGAGGAGCAACTTACAGCTGAAGCAACATACTGGATGCTCTAACCTGTCTTCCCCTTCTTGAAGCAATACCACTCCCACAGCATAATTTGAAGTGTCCGCCTTGACCACAAAGGGTTTCCTGGGATCTGGATGGGCTATTACAGGTGCAGTAAGTGACTTACCCTTTAATAATTCAATTGCCTGTGCCTCTTCCTTTCCCCATATAAATGGAACATTTTGGGTCAAGCATGTAAGCGTAAGGCCACCTGGGAAAGATTTTCCACAAACTGACAAAGGAAGTTCAACGTTCCCAAAAAACTTTGCACCCCCATCTGATCTGTGGGGGCTTTCCATGCCTGCACCACCTGGAGCTTATCTGGACACACCCCTAATCCATTTCAAAACCACATTGCCAAGGAACAATACTGAGCTTTGTTTGAACTCACACTTGAAAGGCTTCAACTTTAAATCCATACAGCCAAATGCTTCCAGATCTTCCCAGACATCTTGTACATGCTCCTCCTGGGACTGCAAGAATACTATTATATTGTCCATATAAGTGGTGCAGCACTGACTGATCATCCCTCTAAGGACATGGTCAATCAAACACTGAAACACTACTGGGGCATTCCTCAGCCCAAATGGCATCATGCAATATTGGTACACCTTTAGGTGACACTTGACCCTTTGCACTCTGCTGTTCTCTCTCAGGGGACATCATAATTCTAGCATATCACTTGGATGTCCCCTCTCAGGGGACATTAAAGTTTACTCAAAAAGTTGTGCTGGAATAAGTTAATTCCCCATAATCACTAATAAAATTTAATGTCCCCTGAGAGGGGACATCCAAGTGATATGCTAGAATAATGATGTCCTCTGAGAGGGGACAGCGGAGTGCAAAGGGTTAAATGCTGTGTATTGCTGGTGCTCCAGTCTCACCAGTATCTGATTAAATGCATCTGCAAGGTCAAGCTTTGTAAACACTGTGAATCCAGTAACCATCATAAGAATGTCCTCCAACATGGACACTGGGTACAGATCTGGCTCTGTGACCACATTTAAGCATCAGAAATCTACACATGGGTGTAAATCGCCACTCGCCTTTGGTACCAGCAATATGAGAGACACCACCGGTGACATGGAAGGCTCAATTAAACCTTTGTTCAACATTGATTCTACATGGCCCTCCAATGCTTCTCTGGCCCATTCATTAAGAGCATAGACTGGGAAACCCCTGGGAAGATCTGACCCCTCCTTAAACTGAAATGAAAATGCAAAAGAGCCATAGGGGAAAAAGGCAAACTACCAATGGGACCAAATACATCAACAAAGTTGCTATAATTGGGTGGTAGCTCTACCTCCTGCATCCCCTCAAGCTCCTGCATCCACTTGGGACATTGCCCCCACCTCCATCTTCAACATCATCTGAGGTCCAATCTGCAGTGACAAGGTAATCATCTTATGCAACAAATCAATCTGTGGCTGGAAACAATGCCACCATTGCATCCCCAGCACCACGGGGTGGGCTAGATTCCAGATCACACAGAAACCCTCCTTCAACCAAAAAGGTTCTGCTGAATGACAATCAAGGGCTCCAGGAACCACGATGGGGCTTCTCTTGACACATCAGTGAACACTACTTAAGACCCCTTCTCATCTTTAACTTCAAATGTTCCACTAAGGTGAACTCCACATAATATTTCTTGGTCCCTGTATCCACTAGGGCCAGCACCTTCTCTGTCCAACCATGCAAGTATAACTCCACTGGAATAAATAACCTAGGATAAAGTAAAGAAGTAGTTTTAATGTTAGAAACATTCTTAGATTGCAAATTTGCAGGTAAGGTAGGTTAGGGACTAGGTCTCTGCCTGGGTCCCTGGCCTGTTCTCCCCAGCTCCTCACCACCTCCCTGGTGGGATCCCCCATGGATATTCCCAAAGTTCTGAGGAGAACCCTGCCAACCTCCTCATCCTCTGCTGGCTACAACAGATGACTGGACCCTTCCTGGGGACATCAAATCCTCTCGCCAGTTATATGCCAACGTCAATTTTTTCTCCACTTGCACTGCCAAAGCAATTTCCTCTACCAACGAACCCTGAACTTTAGCAGCTGCTATGGCAGCCAACATGTCCACTTAAAGCCCTTGTCTGAACATTTGCAATGATTGCAAATCTGAGACTCTCGCTGCTTTCACCAATGGGCGGAAAATCTGCCCATATTCTTCCACTAATCCTTGGCCCTGACATACTGTCAACAAAACTAAAAATGCCTCATCTGGACAGGCTGCCCGGTTGATCCAGTCCACACACTCATCCATGGATCTGGGAAGGTGTCCTTGCTCTTCAACCAACTCCTTCACCCACCCAGAAAGTTTGGGGGTAGTGCCTCCACAATCTGCGTGATCTGCAACAAGAAAGGGGTCTCCCCCCATTGCTTGAGCCAACTGTGCCTGAAAATGAATCTGCAGCACCACTTGGTGGATCTTCTCTAAAGCTTTCATGGGCAAAGCAGCCTGACTTTTCTAGGATGTAGGACCCCCTGGCATTCCTCCATCTTAGCAGGTCTCAAACCACACACTCAAATCACCTCTCTGGTTACAAACATAAGTGAGAAGCTCACCATCACCTTTGGCAACATGTGGCAGTACCATTCCTCCCCTCCTGGGGCCATCTCCTCTTCTTGGGGGCCCCACAAAACTGACAAGAAAGTATTAGAGTTGCATCTAATGTAACTGGTGGGTTCACGCCAATATGCAACAAATGAATTGGGCAGTAAGAGCCATGTTACTGACCATACTAGGTACAGGCTGGCAGAGGCCCATCCCCAAACCTGACTGCCATGTCTCATCATTGCCGTGTATTCTTGTACCACTGTTCCCATGACGCTGCACATCAACAACAAAGTCTGGGACCAGGAAAGAGCTGAGAACAACGCCAACGCCACACCAAGCTCACTGGTTGAGCTCATAGCTTCGATCCAATCCACTTATTTTTACTAAATAGCATAAATGTTTTATGAGCTAGCAAATATCCTTTATTTTGAATTCCATTTTTCCTTATAGAAGATGCTTCTGCCCTTCTGGGCTGCAACGTCTTCCCCTAAATAGTGCACTGCAAATATGAAATAAGCTTCCCTTTTTGATTAAACTCTTCTGAGTCCCAACCACCACATTGTTAGCAAAAATTCGCCATCCCATCAGATCACCATCAACGCCCCGTGTAGGCCCATCATCATTCCATGGATGTGATTCAGGTTTGGGGTGGCGATTTTGCCCAGTTCTGAACTTACCAAGTTTGATGCCCATTAAATCAGGGCCACATTTTGATCAAACTCCACTTGATCCAAACCAATGTATGGATCAGATGCCTCTTGATCCATTACAATAGATATCTGCAACCGTTAAGAAGGCCTCATTGATATCCCATACAGCTTTGAAAGTGCACTTTATGGAAGAGAGATTTATCGCCAAGAAGGGATGAGATGCCAAGCCAGCCAAGATAGCTGCAATAGTATCATCAAGAGGAAGCATTAGGGCAAACAACAAAGGTTAAGCTTTATTATAGAAGTGCTCAACAAAAGATGCGATTGATTCTCCCTCTTACAAATTAAGACACATAAAGGCCTGTCTTTGTCACTGCAAACTTTGTTTAGAACCAAATTTGTCTAGAAGCACTTGCTTGACCTCTGCTCAAGTGCTGAGGTTGACCATGGTGGGGACCATTCTTTCTTGAGCTATTTTGATTCAATCAGGGAAGAATGTACTGTATTTTTTTTGCTAGTCAGTTGCTCCTTCCATCGCAGATTCATAAACATAAAGGAAGGAGGCAATACTGCCCTCATCAGATATGAACTTGTCTTGAAGAGGGTGTTTTCTTATAACAGGGCATTGTAGTAAGTGCTGCTCAAACCTTTTAAGGTGAGACAAGCACTGGCTAGCTGTTGTTCCATAATAGCTAGCTTAGGGTTAAGATCAGCAAAAAGGCTAGAAGTGTTATCACCCCAACAGCCTCCATACTTTTAAATGTTTTGTGTGGTGTACAGGTGCCCCTGTAGTGAGCACCACTTATTGGATTTCTTGGCTGGAAAAAGGCTCGCTGGTGCTTTTGCCTCAAATCCAACAATATATGTGAGGGGCTTGTAGGATCATATTTTTGCATTAAGCTAACGCTAAAATTATTTTACATAATAAGTTCAGGGTATTGTTTCAGTTAAATGATAATGAAGGTAGTATAAATTAGTTTTTAGTCTGAGTGTTGTATTAAAAGTATGCATCCTTTGTTTAAGCTTAACGTTTACCTTTATAAACTAATTGCTATTTTTAGATAGGAGTTCTATTCTAAATGTCAGTGTCAGACCAATCAACGCTTTCATGTCTGGTAACGTTAACATGCTGCCACCAGCAACTAACATTTGGTTTGCACATGATAACATGTTAGTGTCACTGGACATTAAAAGTTTTATTTTGTTTGTATTGACAACTAGCTATAGGCTATTATTGGATTTAATTGAAGCAAGTTTATTTTAAGCTTATTAAAGCAAACTGACACTTTCTTGTCATTCAGTTTTAAAGTGCTGACCTGCATTAACAAGATAAGCATTTCTTTTTGGCTATTTTAGCTAATTTTTTCATTTTTACACTTTAATTTTATTTGAGCAAAGCTAACCTTGGGCCAATATACTTTGTAATAATTTTAAATGGAAGTTGTGGCTTAAATTTTATTTTAGAAATAACCTATCACCAAGTCAGCATGTGTAAGCCCTTACCCTGATATGGCTGAGGTTAGGGTGGGTTAGGGGTGGTATACTGTATTTGGATGCCTAGCATATAATATTTAAGAATGGCATGGGTGTATTAGCTAGATTGGATCAAGTTTTACAATGATAGAGTTTAGTTAGAGATATCTGCCATATGTAGTAACTAAATATGGTCATCAAGAGCAAACTTCATTGTAATGCATTGAGCAATTTAGATTATAGATAAGATTAATGTGATTTAGATTTAAAAATTAAAATTTAGTTACTTCTGGTTGCATCGATTATTTTTAGATCAAAATTGCCTTTGACATTTATGATGTCTTAATTCATAATTAGATAGGGAATTCAAGGATGGTTACCATCAAAAGGTGCTTGTATATATAAGCTACCTCTCATCATGATACCTTTTAAACCACACAAGCTAGTAAGTTGGATTTATCATCAAGAATTTTCTTAGTTTATAAGCATTTACTAAGAAACTGTTTTAAAAAGTACTACATTTATATGTAAAAGATCAGTTTAAATTTTATATAATACCTCTATATAAAACAAGTTATCTTTAATACTATAATCTATATATATGTAAAATGGATGGTGGTATATGTACTTGAGTTTAGAAACTTTAACATTGTTTGACCAATCACCATGAGAGTTAGCACATATAAGAATTTTTATGGAGAAGGTTTTTATGCTGTACATTTTGTTGTAATTCACCAAAGAGTGTGGTGGGGTAAAAAGGGTTAAAAGCGTAATCACAAAATCTCAATGACTATAAAGCATATAAAAATCTTAGGGAATATAAAGCTTAAAGACTTAAAATTTGGCATGTAGGTTCCTTATAGGGTATAGCCAGCTGCTAAGAAAGTATCCTTGGAATTTTTACCCCTAAGAGGATAAAATGGGGGACAAAAATTTGTATGAAAGTTTGTGGCTTATGAAGATAGAAATGTGAAATTTAACCGTTTGGTTTAAAATAAAAGCTGTCTGTTTCAGCTCTTTTGGAAATTCATCCCCTTAGGGGGTACCCTAAGGGGGAGGTAAAATGGGATAAAAAAAGCTAAAAGAAACATTAAAAAAATTTCAGATGCTATAAAGCCTACAAGCCTGAAATTTGGCATGTAGGTTCCTTATAGGGTGTAGGCAGCCCCTAAGATAGCATTTTTGGAAATTTCACTTCTAAGGGGCTAAAATGGGGATGTGAGTTTAGAAGAAATTTTGCAATTTTTAAAGTCAGAATTGTTAAACTGGTATTTAGGCTTTTGGTTAAAGATAAAAGGTTTGTTTCAGCCTTTTTGGTTATTCATCCCCTAAGGGGGTTAAATATGGGGAACAAAAGTTTGTATGAAAGTTTGTGATATAAACTCCAACACTGCTTGACCTATCATCATGAAAGTTGGCACCTATAAGTTTTTTATATGGAGAAGGTTTTTATGCTGTCCACTTTGTTGTAAATCACCAATAGATGGTGCTGCAGCGCAACTTCTACACCATTCAACTATTTACCATAAAATCTGTACATGCAGGTATTTCATAATGGAGAATATTTTTACGCTAACCTTTATATTATCATCAATCCTCAATAATAACAATTAGTGATTGTGACTGTAATTAATAATTGCTTAGTAAGTTTCAACTGAAATACCATTTCCACTCAAATTTTTGTTAAGTGTTGGACAATGATATGCATAACCATTGTTCCTTTGTTTATAGGAAAGTGACATTTGGGTCACACACAACTCAACTATCTTTGGACGCCTCATCTGTCACTAAACATTTAATACTGAAAATTATTTGAAATGCCACCCAAAAATTCAAACATTAGGAGATCAACTAGACATGTGTGGCAACTGTCAGCCAGTAGAGCTGATCTAACATCTGAAGAGCAAGATGCACACTGGGAAATGGACTAGATCAGAGCCTCTACTTCAAGAGCTGCTGAAGCATCTGAAGAGCGAGATGCACAAGTTGAAAACCTGTGAGTGCAATCTTTTACTTCAAGAGCTGAAGAAACATCTCAACAGCATGATGTACGAGTTGCAGAGCTTTGAGCAAGAGCTTCTACTTCAAAAGCTGCTGCAATACTCAAAGAGAAAGACACACAAATTGAAGCTGAATGCTCATAACAGACTTGATTAAGAATGAGAATTGATTTTAAAAAAGCGGCGTTCAATTACAATAAAGACTGTAATTACAGAATGCATTATTATGTTGTCATTGGTCCAATAGCTACATCTTGCTTACATTGTTGCACTTTAAAGTTACAGAAAAAAATGCCTGGCATGTGTTGCTCCAATGGCAAAGTCAATTTGGCACCTCTGGCTGAGCCACCAGAACCCAAATAACTTATGTGGGTGAAGCTACTCAAGAGTCTAAATACTTTCTAGAGTATATTTAGAAATACAACTCATGCTTTCAAATGACATCATTTAGAGTGACAGTATTGTAAGATATGGTAATTTCATGCTCACATTCAAAGTGCAAGGACAAGTATACTATCAGATTGGTTTACTTCTTTCAGTACCTAGAGAAGATCAGCAGTTTTTGAAAATTTATTTTATAAATAATGTGGAGGAGGAAACTGATCAGAGATGCATATTTAGTGTAGCAACAGATTAGAAAATTATTGCTGAATTATGAGCATTATTCTATGAGCACAACTGTTTGGTCAGAGATTTCATATTTGTTTTGGATAATGTGAGAGCAGATGACTTGACAGTCATTATCAGGGCAGGCAAAACGCCATCAAATGGGCATGAAAGATGCTTCAATGCTCCAATGGCCCCTGAAGTAACAGCTGTCATTGATAGAACAGAAATTACCTGGCGAGATATTGTTATGAGCAGATGAGATCAAACCAAGCAACGTGTTGCTGAAATATACCAATTGTACAATGAACCTCAATATTAAATACTGTTTCCACAAGAAGAGGTTGGACATAATCTCAATTTGTATCAAAATCATTCTGTCACAGGTACTGCAACAATGAAAAATGTCAGTTATACGGATTTTTTATGCGTATCATATCATTATTTGAATATAATAATCCAACTACATCCTGAAGTGTCATCAACTTTGTCAGGAATCCAACCCAAATGGCCAATTCAGATTTTAGATAACAGGAATTGATCACATACTGACTAAAAACCCAAGATTTGGTTGGTGCTCAAACCTGTGCCTTGAAAAGAGCTTAATCAGACTGATCAAATTAATTGGGGTTTGTATCAAATCCACAATTTCTTTATCTAATAAATCTAAGCTTGTGCAGCTTAGATTTTGGCTGATTAATCACCCTGATTCCCTTATAAAGCGATTTTGAATAATTTCTGTACGCTTTTTCTTCTTTTGATTAGTTTTAGTAAAAATTGATATAGTTTAAATTGGAAATTAACTTACCCAACTAAGTATTGGGATAAAGACTTTTTGACCATAAGAAGCACTCAGGTAATTATCCAAACATCCTTAAGCTTTGGTTCACCTAGCCTCAAATAACAAAAAGGATCTGTGGTATCAACCTGTGATTCTGACAAACTATCCAGCAATTCATTGTTGATATGTATGCTAAAGTTGAAAATGAACAACTAAATTACATTAATTACAATCAATTAAAGCTTTGAGTTGAAGATTATATTAATTTGCAAGATGCAATCATGAGTTATGGAAAGGTTGCTAACATTGGACAAGTCATTATATTTCTGGCTTCATATACTGAAAGTCTAAGACACATGCATGAATATGCTCAAGATGCTCTGACATATGTTTGCAAATATAGATGTCCAGATTTTTTCATCATGTACAAATGCAATCCATCTTGGACTGAAATTAAAGATTTACTTTTGCCTGGCTAACAACTATCCCATTGGCAAGAATTCACAGTGGGAGTTTTTAAACAGAAATTGATACATTATATGGATTTCATCACTAAAACCATATATATGGAAAAACTCGCTGCTTGATATATTTCCATTAAATGGCAGAAAAGAGGTCTACCATATGCAATATCTTAATTTGGTTGGTTAAAATTGTTACAAATCAAATTGTTGATATTATTACTGCTAAGCTGCCCAATCCAGAAGAAGATCCTGAATTATTTCAAATTGTCAAAAAATATGATTCAAAGACCATGTGGACTACACAACCCACATTTACCATGCATGAAAATAAAAACTGCACCAAAAAGTATCCATGTCAGCCGCTACCAGAAACACAAACTGGTAGTAATAGTTATCCGCTATACAGAAGATTAAAACCAGATGATGGAGGACACACAACAACTATTAAAATCAATAATAGTGACCATCCTAGTACTAAAAAAATTAATAATGTTGATTTTAAAATTGATACCAAGAGGTTTGTGACTTACTCTCCTGTGCTTTCAAAATCATTCAGTGCGCATATAAATGTAAATCTTGCAATTCAGTTAATTTAAAAAATACATATGTAAATACGTTAATAAAGGCAGCAATATGGTAGTTTTTGTACTTACAAATCCCAATGTGCCCATCAATGAAGTCAAACAATTTCAAAGGGACGTTATATTAGCAGTAATGAAGCTGTATGGCAAATTCCTAGTTTTAACATTCTTGAATGCTTTCCTGGTGTCATACATCTCAGTGTTCACTTGGAAAACAGTCAACGAGTTTAATATGGAAGAGAACACATCTCAGAGAGCTGCAGATCCACCAAACATAATGTTGGCCACTTTTTTACAATTGTGTGCAACTAACAAATTTGCAAAAATGTTGCTGTATCATGAAGTCCTGCACTATTACACTTGGAATCAATTGATGAAGAATTTTTTCAGAAAGATATGAGGCAACATGCATTCTTCATTACCTGGCGTATTTAATACTGGTGCATTAGATGAGTATATACTGTTCACCCAAATGTTTGTGAATGCTACTATTTGCAGACGCTACTTCACATGGTTAAAGGACCAACATAATTTCAAGCAATAAAAACCATTGATGGTCAAGTGTGTCAGACATACAGGAAAGTATGTTCTAAACTTGGTTTGCTAGAAAATAATCAACATTGGGATAAAACATTGGTAGAAGCATTTGAAACACATCATGTTTACCAAATACAAACCCTGTTTGCATAATTTTGACAACCTATGTGCCTTCTGATCTAAAAGATCTATGGGAAAAACGTAAAGAGAATATAAGCAAAAAAATTCTCCAATCATGCATAGATAACCCCAGCCTGGATGTACAGTATTTGAAAGACATTTTCAATGAAGCACTGATATCACTTGAAGATATATATATATGTCAATTATCAATAAAACCTTAGTCAGCTTAGGCCATTTTCACCAGAGTGTGATAGAAACAATGTTATCATTAGAGATGTATTGTGAGAAAAACAATACAATGTTGATGCACTACAGGTTTATGTCAAGACTCAGAAAAGACTCTTAACAAACAACCAACAAATTGCATATAAAATAGTTATGAAGAATGTACAAGGCGCAAATGGTGGACTTCTTTTTCTTGATGCACCAGTAGGCACAGGAAAACATCTCTTCTCTATTTAATACTTGTCAAGGTTCAAATAAGCATGAGATTGCTCTGGCTGTGACATCATTAGGAATTGCAGAAATGCTACTTGATGGAGGGCACATGGCACATTTAGCTCTCAAGCTGCCATTGAATTTAAATCTAGCTGCAGGTCCTCTTTGCAACATTGGAAAAACATCTGGAATGGCAACTTTATTGAAAACATGCAACCTCATTATTTAGGATGAATGTACCATGGCCCATAAGAAAGGACCTGAGGCACTTGATTGTACTCTGTGATATCTTTGAAGCAACCAACGCTAAATAGGTAGAGCTTTGATACTTCTCACTGGTGATTTCTATCAAATTTTGCCCATCATTCCAAGGTTAACACTAGAAGATGAGCTGAGCTTAAATCTGAAGAATTCAGATCTCTGGAGACATGCAAAGAAAATTACACTGTCAACCAATATGTGTTTGCATTTACTTAGACATGTTTCTGCACAAACATTTGCCAAGCAACTTTTGGATATGGGCATCAGCAAACTTCTAGTTGGTCCTGTAACACAGGAGACATCGTTCTAACCAAACTTCTGTCAACTTTGTCATCAATTGAAGATCTTGAAAAGAAGGTTGTTGAACATCACCAACAACTTAAGAAATCATGATTTAGTTTGCAAGTGAGCTATATTAGCTCCAAAAAATGATGACATTAATTGAATTATTAATAAGATTCAATTGAGAATTCTTGGTGCGGTTACAGAATACAAATACATAGACACTGTTATAGAAGAGGATCAAGCTGTTAATTATCCAGTCAAATTTCTCAATTCATTGAAGCCTCCTGGAATGCCACCGCAGATATTGACCTTGAAAGTTAGCTCACTAATACTGCTCCTTTGGAATCTGAACACGCCAAAGTTGTGCAATGGAACCAGACTTCCCCATGAAAAAATGATGCCAAATGTGATTGAAGCAACAATAATTAATGGCAAATGTAAAGGAGAAGTGCTGATTCCATGCATTCTAATGATTACTACTGATTTGACCTTCATATTCAAAAAACTATACTTTCCCTGTGCATCTTGCTTTATGATGACAATCAACAAAGCTCAAGGGCATTCTCTGCACATTGCCAGATTAAATTTAGAAAATCCATGTTTTTTATGGTCTACTATATGTTGCTTGCTCCATAGTAAAAACCAGAAACTCTGTACATCTATATACTAAATCAGAAAAGCAAAATTATTGTTTATAACTTGTGTTATGCTAGATGTTGGTATTAGTTTAAAATATTTTAAGCTATTCAATTATATAATGAATGTAATAGTCAAAATTATGTTCATTCATGGAAAATTATTCATAAAAAATTTATACAGTTCATCATCTATTTATACCAATAAAAATAATGAAAATTTATCAGTATGAGACATCTTTCATTTTTTCACACTTTTACACAACATATTATAGATTCTGGATTACATATAGAGCATCCATTTTATATAAATAAAAATACAAATGCAGGAAATAAATCAGCCAGGTTATGCTAGTTATATACATAAATCATAAGTTAGGTTTATTTACAATTGAATTTCAACCAATTAAAGGTAGCAGCAGATATCTATATTAGTACAGGATATAAATAACTTATAATAATAAAGATAAGTATTTTATTTTATTAATTAGGATACAGTTTAACTATTGATTTCAACCATTATATTATGTTAACATGTTGATAAAAACCAATGTTCTTTGACAAAAGAAGCAGCTTTGCCTTTTATTTAAATTGTTGCTTCTATCATGTCTCCTGAAAGATAGAAGTGACACAGGGATAATGGGATTGATGATACATTAAAGTTGGTACAGATGCATCTTTAGAAGTAAATATGCCATCTCTAATGCTCATTATGTAAATCTGTTTGCTTTAGAAAGCTCTAATTTGTTTTTACAAGTAGAGCACTATACCAGGTCCAATAATACATTTATGTGCCAAAATTATATCTAAGGCACATCCACTTTTTGATTGTTTTAACTGATTTCTTTTTTAAATGTATAAATAGGTTTTCCATCCATATTGTACATATATATAAAGCGTTTTTTAGTTAATCTTTTAAATAAGGAAATTACTTTCTACCAAAGTTTTCTGGGACCTCACACATATATTTTATTTAGAAATATATTAATATAAAAAACTTGTTTTCTTTCAGTCAAGTATCTTTTTTTTAATTTACATTTCAGTTCTTTTATTATCTCATACCTATCTATCTCAACTAGGCTTATATCTGTAACTGTTTGGGTTTACAGTACAGCAAACCCTAAATGGATTTTTTTGTACCTTTAATCAAGCCTCTTTATTTACTGAGAACTTTATCTATATTATTATGCCTAAAATTTCTTGAATCTACTTCTATTGCTTTATAAAATCACTTTAATAGTATCCTTTTCTCTTTTAACTTTAACTTTAAATTTATTTTAAGCTTTTATCTTACTCTCTATAAGGAATACATTGCTCTTTTTTAATTTCACTTGCATTTAATTTTGCTTTGGATCTACAATTTTTCATTGTAAACTTTTTTAAGTTTAAAAATGAAACCCACCTTATAATTTATCTTTATCAATTCTCTTATATCAAACTCCTGAAAGAGAACTTTAAAATAATATGAAGGGGTTAATAATTTACTAGCTGAAACGTTGCTTTCTCACTAAGTTGTAAAGATCTATGATGGTGAATTTCAGTTCTCCATATCTTATCTGACATTTGACACCATCTCAATAGCTGCTCAAATTTGAACTTATATTGAGTGTCACATGTGCAATAACTAGCAGAGGTTTACACTATTGATTTAAACATGATCTGGCTTATCCTACACTGCTAAGTGTTGATACTTGGCAAAGTAATGTGTATGATGCTTATTATAAGAATCTCAAACTAGTGGGAAGATCTGGGCCAACTCAAAGCTAAAATTTGGGAATTAAATTCTTTTATTAAAAATTTTAATGGTAGAGGCAAAAAACAGGGTAGAAATCCAATTTATAATCATTTGGGTTGTGAGGTAGCTTTAAACAAGGAATTAGGGCAATGACCAGCAAAAGGTTAAAATATCCCTAAGAAGTTTTTCATTATCACTTTCTTCCATACTTTAGAAACTTTAGGACAATAAGCCAAATTAGTGCAATCAATAGGGTAACATAAAAATTTTAAGCTCGTCAGAGCTCCTGCAAAGAGGTGCTTTTTTGAGTCATAACCATGCACAAATTTAACTAAGTTGTACACTATAAATGCCACAATAGGCATTATATTGATTGTTACAGGTGATAAGTCTTTTTACCACCTATTGAACCATTTGATAGCTCAAGGAGGAGTAAGGTATTCCCCTATGAGTTTCAAGCAACTTAAACTTAGTTCAACTTGTCATTTTTGAGAAGGCATTGAAGGGAAAAAGAACAAAGTGTGTAGCTAGCTTTAGGGAGAGGCACTTTAATATTCTCATTCCATTGGCTGATCTAACAAATCATTATCTATAACAGAAGGCAATTACTAGTATGCCAATAGTATGTGAACAAAGTCTATCCAATTTTGACTCTAATTGTAACATATACTATCTATTGATTCTTTAATTTTAGATAAACCTTTTGTTGATCTTACAACACTAGTCTTTAAAGAAAAAAGGCAAAATAGAGAATAAGATTATATGATATAATTAGAAAGAAACAAATTTTTGAAGTTTATGTAAGAAGTTATCTACAGAACAAGCTGTTACCAAGAATGCAATGATCTGGGTCTTGTCTGGTAATCATATTGTTTTATGTTCAGGGGTATCAATAAAGGCTTTAAGGTCCCAATTTAGAGTTCTGGCATACAATGTTGAATTAAAAATAGTTTATAATACTATAAAAGTAAACTTTTCTCAGTTCTCAGAGCAATCCAGATGCCAATCTAATGATAAATCTGGCTATATGAATCCTTATTTTTTAGCTTTTTTCAATTCTGGGGGTGCAAGCATATCTTGTAACTTATATTAAAGTGAGAACATAGGGTAGATTATCTACCTTTGTTTTCTCAATCCTGCTCAACAACAAATATCAAAATAAACTCATTTTGATTTTATTCTTGTTTAGTATCTATCAGGATTTAATTCATGATGTAAAGGGATAGTAAGCTAGCATAAAATTTGACATCTCTTTGTACTTTGTTGCCTATAAATTTTAAGTTGCTTTCTATTAGCATCCTGGCCACAGTCACACAAGAGTTTTTTTGCTGATTGAGTTCTTAATTTACAGAACAGAGTTTATTTTCATGCTTTAATTCAGCCATAGGGACAGCCACAAGTCTAGAATTAACAAAACTCCTTGTCATATTGAAGAACACTTTCATTGTAATAAAATAAAAAATTTATATGATTTTATTTATGAACTTAGCTAGTTATACCTTTAAAACTGTTTACCCTGACCCTTGGACACTATGTACCTGGTGTCATGCCCTGAAATGGAAGGAAGGTTTGGCATGTGCTGTAGCAGTGGCAAAGTCCACCTCCCCACCCTTGAGCCATATCCTAAACCCCTTCACAGCCTTTTTACCCACTAATATTATCTTGCTTAGCATTTTCCTCTGCTATCCAAAAATATAACACATGCTCCAAAATGACCTCATTTGGAGCTAAAGAGGTGAAGGAGAGCAACTTCATGCTAACTTTTAAGGATCAAAGACAGATATACCATAGGATTAGTAGCTTCATGCTAGAATCTCTATCAGCCACCTTTATTTCTCCAGTTTACTTTGTTAATGATGACAGCAAGAAAGATACTCATTGTGGTATCTTTCAGGTCAGAGCCTGAACTGGTAGGCCAACTGCATAAGTTGTAACATTATCACATACTAAATTGTACTTTAAGGCTGCAGTTAATTCTGTTCCTAAAGGCCAAAAGGATTTCAAGTGATTAATGCCAATAGGAAGCTGTAAGCCCTAAAATCAGCCCCTATGCCTGGATAGGAAGGAGCACCCCTATAGAACTACAAAGGGTCCCAAGTAGGCTTCTGTACCACTCACCAACAAGGATGACCTAGCTCATGTAGTGGATAAGCAATAGGTTACAGACTAGCTGCTTAAAATTCCCACCTGATACCCTCCCTACTACCAATGAGTTGCTTAAAAAATTAAGGGGTTGTGCGAGGAGGTGTTGGAAGCTAGAGAGCAATTGTAAGGAGAGTTTCTGTAACTCTCCAGTTCCTAAAGAGATGATGGGATTTAAATGCCATAAAACCAGGAAACTTTCTATTAAAACAATCAAAATCAAAACGCTAAGAATGATGCCAATGCTAAGTTAGCCTAAACATAACAGGGAAGACATTATACAAACAAAACATAGCTCAAGTAGAGTATATATGGTTTGACTCTATGGAGGGGTTAAAAATTAAACATAAATCAGAATTTAGACTAAACAGAGCTTCAATCTGATGTGTTCAATACTTAAAAAGTAATATAAAATGCGCTTATAAAATATAAAGTATGTAATAATAAAATTGTCTAAGATTTCCTTGAGGAGTTATAAGGTGAGGTCAGACCAAAGACTCATCTGATAAAGTAAATATGTTTTTAGTGAATGAATTTGATTAAAAAAGAAGTTGGTCTAATAAAACTGACTATATGGAAGATTGGGGGGGGGTAAGGCATGTCTATTCTGTTGCAGCACTAAGCTATGTCAGTCAATAAGAATAGATTAATTTTGTTGGTAGTAGCATAGATCAACTATGCCCAAAATTGAGTTCTTGTCTCAGGGCAAATTTTGCCAAATTTAGAATAATCATATTTAATATGTGATTTAATCACCATTATGCAATCAAACATAATACCTTATTTATTATAGAGTAACTTATGCATTTCATGGCTGTTGATGTAATACTAGTAACCAATTATGCAACCCCATGATGTCAACCTGGGCGCACTTAGCCCATACCCAACATTGATCCAAGGTGTGTCTAAGATCAGGAAGGGTAGTTAACTTATACTTTTGGCTTTATTAGCCTCATCCTTATTCTTACAGTATGTGCCCACAAATATGTCATAAGCATGGAAGCATTGTCAGCCTTCAGGTTGCCTCCCATCTAATGCCAAATTTAACAAAAAGGGGTTTGTGTCCTCTTAAGGTTGTAACTAAATTCAAATGTAAAAAAGTCATTAGAGTAAATTTGAGTTTGGTAAGTACATCTAACTCCTCTGACTCAAATGATAGAGTGGCAATCTGTCAGGAATCATTGAAATTGTACAAAATATGAGCAAATAAAATGTGACACAAGTTGTCATGTGGTCAAAGAAGCTCCATCAATTCGGTGAGTACTAAAAACAGATCCAGACAAAGAACTCCTAAAAGGGTGAACAAAATCCCCAACCTTGGAAGAATCTGTTAACTTAACTAACAAAGACGCTGATTCAACTGGGGAAGATCTTGCAATTTGGAGGTCTCCAGATTCTGTCACCTTATCCAAAGAGGGCCAATTACAAAGAAAGCATTCACATCCCGCCACACTGACAGAGAGGTCTCCTTACCCAACTTGATCCCAATTCAGATACAATGCTTACCCTAAGCAACCTTGAATATCTTGCAGGCCTATAAATATCTCCAAATTTTAGCCAATAAAGATAACTTCAGATTACCCAGTTATTTATACTAGTGATTATTTTGTCTTTTTTATAGAAAATCTGCCTGTTCCTTGAACAGAGATTGCCTCCACAAAGTCCTTTTGCTTAGAGTTATTTGCCTTAGGGAACACTGTCCCTTAAAGATCCTACTGGAGCTACTTTCAACTGAAAATATAACAGCCTTCAAAGGCCCAACCTCCCATAAAATTAACAAATCTCAACACAATCATATCCAAAAAAATTATGCATTTAACTCATTCTAATTGAGCTAGAATAATCTTACCATCCCTTCCTGTAAGCATGCTCTGTCAGTTCCACCAAACAGCTTGTCACTGTCTGCCTAAGTTGCAACCAAAACGTATAATTTTTGTAACCATTTGCTAAGCAGCAATCTAAACAAGAATTGAAGTAATAAGAATAACTTACTTGGATCATAAATTATATCTAAAATCACAAGTAGTCAATCTATTAAATTCTGCTATGCTGGAATTTAATTGGCCATAATGCACACCCTATTACCCAGTAGGTTTATAAGATAGCGGCCCACAACCTTTCTGCTGTTGGTCATTTTACTAAATTCCTACCCTTTAATAAACCTTACAAAATTTAAATATCTGACTATAAGTAGTCAGTGGTTAACATTGCCAGCCATTCTCATAGCTAGTGACATTTCGACTGGGGAGACCACCCTTCAAAGGCTAAGCCACTGAAGCCACATGAAGTAAGAACAAAACCTTTGAGAGACACTAGTTATCTCTCTAAGGACATTAGCTAAAATGGGTCCTAGCCCTATCAGTCAGCTTGAAGCTAATGGTAAAAAAATAACAAGATAATTTGGAGAATATCTACTAAAAACATCAAATCACTTGGTATGAAGTTCTTAAGTTTGGCCAAGTTCCAAAAATTTTTAATCTTGTTAAAAAGTGAACCATTTTCAAATTGTATCAGTTTCTCAATAATTGTTCACTTCTCATAAACTCCACTGATATCCTAGTATTGCAGCCAAGAATTTTTTTGGTCTTCTTAGATATTTAACTATATTCAAAAAATTCAGAGTTACTTTCTTCCTAAGCCTTACCCTTTTTAAAGAAAATTCTAAATAGAAAATTTAATTATTTACCTTATTGCAATGTTTGGCTCTATTTTTAGGTTTTGTCTGACCCTACTGTTAGACCAAAAACCATTACCTACACTGTGACCTATTCCCCCAAGTTTGCGGCTCCCTATTTCACTATTATTTGTCTTAGTTTCTACCCAAACTGGCTCAGCCCTCAGGGACTTCTTCCCCTAATGCTCTGGGTTAGTTTTGTGTGCTTTAACCTATACATTTATCTGAAAACACACTGGAGATAAACTAAACTGATGATTCACGCTGCTTGCCCATTTTGCCCACTTTTGGCAGCTTTTCCCTAGTGCATTACCCTCAGCAACCGCCTGTGCTCCACTTTCCTTGACAGTCATGTTCCCCAATCTTTGGAATAGCTGAACAATAGTGGCGCCTACCATTATGCTGCTACCACCAGTCCTTGAATGGTGGTACCATATGTGATACAACTTTGCTTGTCCCCAATCCTTGCTGCCATAGAGCACCATAATTTTACATTGCTGTTGGACTTAATACAACATTAATCGCTGATTTTTGAAAAAACATAAACTAGGTCTTTAACACCCATTGTAGAAGTTTCTTCCATGGCACAGACCTTGACTTTGAAGATCATCATCCCTGAATCCTTATTTGCACTAGCCACCACCATTTGGCTTATATTAGGAGTTTTATTTGTCAATTTTTGTAGAAATGAAAACCTCAAGCACTTATCATTCTTATTAGATATAAATCACTTTGATTGACTTTATTAATTGTAATCTAAGTACTATTGTCACAACTCATCCAGTTGGCAGGCTAGTTAGTTTTATCAGCTGGTTCCATGACAGAAGCCTTCTGGAGAGCACTAAGACCATTTTAATACCTCTAACACAAAAAGTTATTGTACTTATTGTTGGTTATACTTATAATAAGAGGGGCATTGTGCTCCAAACAGAGACAACATATTTTATAAGTAAGTGAGACACACCATGCATATAACACTTAAGTACCCTCTGTTGTTCTGTCATATATAAGATGGCTATACATCAACAAATCTCAGCGTAACCCTAAGACCAATGCATAGCTCAAAACTGTCTGCTACTAACTTTTAAATCTATAGAATAATTGATAAAATAATAATTTTTTGTTTTGTTGCTGTTTCATAAACTTTATAACTAAAATTTTTTGTGAATGCAAAGGTTGAAACTGAAAGGCTCAACTAGATTTTGTAGTGAACAGAAATAGTTGAGAAGTGTTGAGTATTTGCTTTTATGGATGTAATGACAAATACTGACAGCTGTCATAGTCTGCTATTATAAGGTGACATGTTAGTTTATTAGTAAGGCAAGCTCACATGCAAGACCAGGTAAGAGCCATAAAAAACGTCAGATAAGGTCAATACCGCACATATTTCTCTTAAAGTATAGAGATATTGTCAGCAAGGGATAGGCATGTGCTTAACAGAAAGAGTGCAATTTGCCATAGTCATAAAATTAGTGCTAGTGTCATGGCAATTATGGCCTCATTGCTTTAAGTCATATCTTAATACCAGGCTAAAACATCAGAATTGGAAAATGTTTTATTTGGTATTAGAAAATAAACTAGAAATTGTTGGAAGGGGAGCTTCTTATAAATTAATTTTGTTAGTAAAGTAATTGATGAGCTGCTTGAGTCATGATTAAATAATACCTAGTCAAAAACATAATATGGATTATTTGATATTTGTAAATCCTGAACTTTGAGATAACCACAGATAATCCTGAACCTTTGAGAATAACAGATAAATCCCCTTCAATTACAGTAATCAGTTTATAGATTATTAATTTTGAGCTTCAATGTCAATATCATGCAGCTGATATAAAGGTTTACTATTGTTACTTTTATTCTTACTGTACTGCAATATTTGGACTTTACTTCAACTTGTTGGTAATTGGCATCAATTGTTTTCAGTTGTAAGAATTTCATTTGGTTTAAGGCCTAACTGACCTTACATTTTCAAAAATACATGAGTATTGTCACAGCCAAATAAATCTTTTAGTTTCTTTCACCTTAACGTCACTTTTATAAATTTTAAAATGTACTAAAAATAATATATAGAGAATACACTAAATGCTTGTGGAATACTGCACCAATAGAGAAGTTTACCATAGACTTATTATGCCAGCATCAGTAAGATAATCCACACATTGGTGCACAGCACAGAGATACAGCTTTCCTGCTTACGCTTCTCTAAATAAATAAACTTTAAGATACTACACAATGGATAACACATCCTCCAGAAAGGTTCACACCAAAATTAGCTCTGATGCTATTAGCAATGGCAACTGATTGTATCCAATCAATTCAGCATCCATTCTAACACCCAAAACATTTAGATATTCTTTTTTGGTGAAATTGAATTTACAAACCTCATTGACTAATATTACCACCCAGCCAGGATATAAGTCTGAATCTGTTTTGATATAGTCAGTGCCCGTTGCCCCTAGGAATTCCCTAGGAAAAACTGCCACAGCGGTGGCTGGCTGGGCTCCCAAAAGATCTACACCTAGTCCTATATCTTAACTACCAGGTCAAATGCTCCAAATAATCATGCAGGAACTTCATCCAATGAAGAAGTAAACCATGACAATTGCTAAGCTATGCAGGGACCCAAACGCACTGGGTTACTAGATAAAGTTCAGCTTAGAGTCAACAAAGCCACAACCATTGGTGCCAGGAACTGCCCTAACGCCAACCAATCAACATGCTCAAGAATAATTTATTACGCTAAAACCCTGACAAAGTTATAGTCACATTAGGATCTGAATCTGAATTGTCTGATATCCAATAAAATTAAAAACTAAAAATTTTAACATATGGATATAAATCTGCCATCATGACTCAGGCGTCAACCAGCAATTTGACCCAAAATGCACCCATTAAGTACATGACAGTCCAAAAGGGCATGTTTGTTAATAAAGGAATATTTTTATGTGACATTGAGTAATGGGAGATGATGCAAGTAATGTACTCCACAGCTGTCTTAGGGGTATGAAAGTTACTACTTTCACCACCGCTACTCATTGGTGTGAGCACAAGTTCTTCACTGTTGAAACCAAACAATGGCTTGGGATTCAGATCTCACTTAAAATGGCCATTATTTCAAATTGTCTTAAATCTTCACCAAAAATGCCCTGGAATGGATGAAATCCTGATTAATTACCGCATTTGGAGGCCACTGTCCATAAGGTTTTAAAGCCTGCTAGTGCTAAGGCCTGTCTTGAAGCTGGGATCAACCTTCATAATTCCATAGAGTAAAATAAAGTTGACATTCCCTCCTAGGTCGCTCCATCCATCAAAAGCTTGGGACTTTTGACACCAGATCTCACCTCTTACGTGAAGAAACTTTTTAACAATTACATCACCCTCAAATGGGCACACCACGCCATTCCAGTTGACATAACACTAGAATGGTAAAACGCTACATACTCCCCTGAGGAGGCAATGCCATAGATTATGGCCAGTTTCATAGTAGCTGAAGCCTTGTAATGTTTATATATGTGAATTCAACTTGCAACTGCGTCCAATTTTCTAAAGGCCATTTAAAGCAAAGAAAAGGTGTTTGAGTGGTGGCTTTTCTGAGATTGGTCACCGGAAGATGCCATAAAGTGGAGTGCTAATGGCTTCTCCCACTTGAAATAAATTACTAGATCCACATCAGAGCCAATATCAAACTTTTTTATGGCTGAACAAACGTGGTTATCACCAAGAAAATCAATGAAACTCTTTACAGCTGCAACTTCTCACTTGCCAAATGGATGGTATGGAGGGATCAAGTGAACCTTGCCAAAGCCACAGACTAGGGCGCATCAGGATTTACCCCCAAAAAATGCTCAGCCATGGGTAGAACATAAGATCTCTCAACAGGCTACATCGGTGGTATGTGTGGATACAACCCCTAAGCTTGGATAGGACTAATTGAAGACTGGCATCTGACTCAAAGCTATCTGCAACTGAAACAGTCATTTCCTGAACCTTCCCTCATGGCATCATATGCCACCAAGAGATTTTCACCATTAAAGCTCTCCAATTGTGTGAAGCGGAGGTGCCTGCTAAAACAGCTTGCTTATTTACAAACACCAGTTAGAATAGT
This sequence comes from Massospora cicadina, assembly GCA_022478985.1. Taxonomy (NCBI): domain Eukaryota; kingdom Fungi; phylum Entomophthoromycota; class Entomophthoromycetes; order Entomophthorales; family Entomophthoraceae; genus Massospora; species Massospora cicadina. Next base: position 5,853 of record JAKSZP010007192.1, on the reverse strand, counting down.
GTTACCATTAAGGACTGGTACCAGCAAAACTTAAATATGCTCAAGGCACTCCAATATTATCTCCACTTGATGAGCGGTCCAAAACCATTCTGAATTAGTATTGACTAGGCTTATCACCCACTTATGCCACAGCTGGCAGGAATTAGATTTTAGAGCAATAACAGTCTATAATATAAGTTGATGAGACATTAATATATGCCAGGTGAAGCATTCCTGAGCCATGGCTTTAGCTTAGATAAGTCAACAAGCTGGGTCCTTAAAGGAAAAAAAATCTGGCTGACGGCCTAAAGCTGAAACCCAAAAAACATATAGCACCATGGCAGCTCAATATGATGAGACATTGTGGAATGATGCCTGCAGACATATCAATTATATTTTTCAATTTTTCACTGGTGATTTTATATACCTCCAAGCCCTGAGATTGTACCTAAAGGGTGCTATCCGCATACTTCTTTAACTTGTCAAAGAGGAGTAATGTCTGATCTAATCATAACAAATTACCAGATGCTCAACAAGGTCCTGTAAGGTGGTGTTTATGATCATCACTGGATACTAGAGTGAGGGTATATTAAAATTTCAACCCAAAGTAAACTTAGCTGCTAAAAGTTCCTCAAAGTTAGCAATAAGCACAATAATAATTATCTAAAGATGGACCACTTCATTACGCTAACCAAATAGCAAAGTGGTTTACTTTCCAGAACCTGATGATGGACTGTGAACTTGAATGGGACCACAAATTAATCCACACTGGTTTTCTAATTACTATGAGGCCTTAGAGCTCAGGTAAACTAGGAGGCTCTACTTTTGTGTAACCATCACTTTAGTTACAAAGATTCGATTCTAAAAACCCAATAAGATAACTGCATAGGAGAGATGAGCAACAATAATAAAACAAATTTAAAATGGGCGAAGGCTGAGATAGGCATTAGACAGAACTTTGCACAGAAGGGCAAGAAACGCCCTGGGATAGGACTAGGAAACAGTGCCTCTAAGAAACCACAAACCCAGACTTTAGAGTTCATGGAATTTACAACTAAACAAAATGCATATCTTAAAATACAGTATCTAAACCCCTCTCACCAGTAGAGCACAAGCTCCAACTCTACCAAGGAGTTGATTATCCTACCTTGTGGGAGAAAGTTGGCGAGCCACAGGCCATTCTATTCCCCCACGCAGTGTACATAACCACCCATACAATCCACTACAGCTGGATTGACATGGGATACAAAACTGAAGATGATGCAGATGATGCTATGAAAGTCTGCATCAAAATCAACCTCCCTGAAGGCAAATGAGTTGTGCGCACCATGCATAACAGATGGACTAAAGAGAAGACTTTGTTCATCTCATTCAACACACTCACAACTAATTTCCCTCAAAAAGTGATTGAGGAGGAGCTCCGTGCTAGACTCGCCAGCTATGGCAAGATCAAACAATTTATATTACAACAATTCCACCTGATGCCCAACATTTGCAAAGGTAAGGTAATAGCTTTAATCACCACGCTCCCTGAGGTAAGCAAAAACTCACAAAAACCTCATGCACAGCGGTGTTCCACCTCCCCAATAGGGGTGTCACAAAGATGTTCCACGTCACACTGGAAAGCGTACCACCAATTTGCAACCACTGCAGAACCTTGGGGCACAAGACACATACATGATCTGTAAAGGAGAGCCTAATGGCCCCTGACTTCTGTGAAAAAAATATGGATAAAGACAATGAAGACTTTACTAAAAACATTGACCCCAACCACGCCTTCCTCAGGGGGAGGATGGAAAGCATCTCATCATAAACTCAGTTTCACAAAAAGTGCGCAAAATAGAACAGAAGACCCGCAAATGTACTGCAACCATGGCAGCATTGCTTTCAACCTCCTCTATCACCCCCGGCCAATTAAAGGAAGACATGGAGGAAATTGCCTGAGCCAAACAAACTTATCAGGTGACTCAGGATAAGACAATTCTTAAAAATTTGACAATAACCCCAGATGGCACCATAAACCCAAATTTAGCCAGACAATTCAGACCCAATGTTGGCGTACAGGTGGAAAACACAAATCCAGGGGCAAACCTTGAAACCATATAAAATAATGAGCACACCACCACTGATCACCATGAGACACAGGCGGAAGTGACCAAAACATACCCACTCATTGGTAAGACCTGTGTAAAGGCAGCAAAGGAAAGGGCTCGTGAACATATGCAGGTATGAATGGTCCCATCACCTAGAGTCAATGCCAAAAATGGTGCAAAGGGATAAGGCCAGATGGCCCTCCCAACTGCTCCTGAGGCGCCACAGGCACCTCAGTAACTGTAGGGACGCTAAACATTGTGGGAGCCAGGGTTCATACATCCCAAGCAATAAGTCAGACTTCCTGTGGAAGTCCCCTGTATATATCTTGGCTATCCAAGAAACCCACTTTCTACATGGGGAAGAAGGACCCTGGTCAGCCAGGGTCTCACCATTACAATCAGTATAAACATACCACTGTGGGGTGGCTGTCCATTTTCACAAAAAATTAGAAATAATAAATTCCGACACCTATCAGCATGGCCACGTCCTAGTAGTAACAATTTCATGCCATGATGACACAATCTCAATAGCAAACATCTACACAACGTGTAACCCAGTCAAGAGAAAGCAATTCCTAAAAACTATCTCAACGCTCGCCCTTCTCCCAGACACATTTTTGTTGGGTGACTTCAACTTCTGAACCAACCCCAGCATGGATCGTTGGCTTAAGTCTAGGGGGTACACCAAAGCACATCAAATTCAGCACTTTGAAAGCGTCTCTTGGCCTATACAATGCCATCCCTCCTGGGTCACCACTCCTCCCCCACATGATTTTCCACAATGTACACAAGGGAAAGCTCATCTCAATAATCTGCATCAACTTATTCTCATCCCAAAATACCACCGTTCGCCCTATCCAACTTCCTGGCTAATAAGATAAACTATTTTTGACCACCACCTCATTTCAGTGAAGCTTTCAACAACCTGAACTCCTGCACTTGCGTCAATCTGGAGGAATATGCACCCAAACAACATAAAATTATTGAACTATCCAATTAAATTGAAGAAGAAACTGCAAAATTCCAAGGTTTGAAACTCCATTCATATCAGACCTTATCAAAACTTAAGTAGATTTCAAAATCAGATCAATTAATATAATTTGCCATCTTGCCTTACATAAGTACACCGCCGACACTGCCACAATCAAGCACACCTTAGTAGAACTGGAACATCTAAAGTTCAACGCCAAAAAGTCCAGATACAGCCCCAAATGGGGCGTAAGTGGGAGGAAGTATCTGCCCACCTAAACGCCCTTATCTTTGAACACCATTGCGGAATTAAGGTGTCAAAAAAGGTAAGTTCATAAAGGAAGGTGAAACCCACTTGATGTACTTCTTCCACCAATTACACACCTGGGGCACCCATACCACGTTCATACAGGTCTGTAAATGTGACACATTGTGGCAACTGACCCAGCAGAGGTCAAAGCAGAAGTACACCGCTATCACACAGCACAATACTGTGACATTCCAACTGACTAAAAAATTAAAAAATTTATACACAGCACTGAAATTCAAAGCACACTGCCAGACAATAATCTGATAGTATTAATTACACAGGAGTAGCTCTGGGACACAGTCTACGGTGCACAATGTAGGAAATGCCCAGGGGCCAGATGGGACACCCTATGAATTTTATATAAAATATTTCAAGCAAATTGCCCCCTCCTCCTGGCAACAATGAATCAGTGCTTGATGGAGACCCTCCTTCTACCAGTAGGACAGTACGCCTATGTCATAACCCTGTACAAAAAGTGTGATAAGAAGGACCTGTCCAACTGGCATCCAATTGCATTATTAAATAAAGACACAAAACTTTTAACTAACATTTTATCCACAAGACTGGGTGAAACTTCTTATAAAGTCCTGTCTCCAAACCAGTTTGGATACCTACTAAGGAGATCTGTCTGAACCAATATACACTCTTTCACCAACATCTGCCAGTTTAAAGCAGCTGGTGCCCTGGTGTTGGGATTTTTGCCCATATTCCCAGCCTTCTAGATTAACTGGTATTGCTAGAGGAAAATTCCCTAAGACGAAGTGAATCAGAAATTGGTTGGCCCGAGATTAGAGGAACTACATTTGGGGGATTTTGGGATATTCACCTGGTCGTATCCATTGGGGATCAATCCAGATGAATACCTAATATCTCTTCGGGTGGAGTGGCTGAAAATTGGGGCAATTGCTAGTGATTAACTATCAGGTGTACTGATTGGGATTGGTTGGGTTTCATCACTGACTGATTGGGAATGAATAGTGAGTTGCAAGGTGAGTGATGCCGCCTGCAACTAGAAAAGCAATTGGTTGGTGAAGTGATCTGCCATAATGGGTAATAAGTCCCATTACCTAAGCAGATCGCTAGCCAATTATGGTTGGTTTGCTTGGATCGAGAGGAAAACATTAGGGACACGTTTTCTGACTTTTTCTGTTTGAGATCTTGAGGATGTCCAATGATGGAATCCTAGCCAGGATGGGGAAGACCATTGCTGCCAAGATGAGGAAGGGTGATTCAATGGCAATGGCTGCCATTTCATTGAAGAGGTGTCAACTGAGGGTTAGACAGCTGAATCCCCTACTTTATAATTCCCTAGGATTTACTATAATAAAAACCTTAGAAAACTTTAGTTTAAAGATAAAATGTACTTTACAGTAATGTTATCAATTCAGTGTATAGTTAGACTATCAGATTCTATTGTGTCGTTTCATCTCAAGGATATTATTGCAGAAGGCAATAATTGGAAGACTCTCAGAGAGAAGAGTAAAGATCCAAGTGGGGATCTAAAGACAAAGGAACCACAATCAGGGATAGCTGCCGACTGTGTGTTGGGGCGAGTGAGACTGTCACCAGGGTATCTTAACAAAGATTGTGTGGACAAGAATGTAGGGAACAAATTCATATGAGTATGACTTACAGAGTATTTAATCAGAAGTACTGGTCAAAGCGTTGGGCCTAATAGTAGTTCATCCCAAACTACAGATAATAGTCTCCATACTATTATTGATCAATGCATTCTATACAGCGTGATGAAGTGCACTAGAAATTGAACCTGTGCACTAAAAAGGTTACTGGGTTAACAGAAAATAAGTAACCACTTAGTAAAATTTTTACACCTGGTATTCCTAGACCAGGGAAAAACATACAACTGCGTCAGTTGGCCATACCTGAAGAAAATTTTGTAAGCCCTCAGGCTCACCAGACTTATAAACTGAGCAATGCTTTTAAAAGAGTCAGCCTCCATGGCTTTTTGCAGACTGGCTTCCTGACTGAAATAATCACACCGCGCAGAGGGTCAAGCAGGAAGTCCCCTCAGCCCTTTTCTGTACAACTTCAGCATAGATCCATTACTATGCATTGCTGACTCACGTCTACAGGCATCGCTGCACAAGTGCAAAAAGCAGTCAAGATACTGGCCTTTGCAAACGACTGCGTGGTTGGAATAGCTAGTATTGAAGATTCCTGGCAGTTGGAGCATACCCTGGAGAATTACTTCAATGTGAGCAGAGCATCACCCAGCAAAAAGAATATGGAAATCATCCTTTCTGGCAAGTACACAACCAATTGGACCACAGTACCCATGCTACATAGATCCTCATGAAGAAGTGTCCAATCATCGTTCCCTTTGCGTCACCTCCCTTGGCCAACTCTGTCCGTCACCTTGGATGTGGCTGGAAGCAGGGGGGGTAAATTGATGAGACAATCAAGAATAACCTACTACAACGGATGTCCAATTGCATTGCCTCCCTTAAGGGAAAATCACTGGGGCCAATGGGGCAAGTAACA
>JAKSZP010007191.1:0-49930 GCA_022478985.1 Massospora cicadina | reverse complement strand
AATTTAGGTGTTGCTCTGAATTCCTCTGAGTCATTTTGGGCTGATTTTCTTGGTTTGGCTACTCGTCTCACTTGCGGAGTGACTTTGGGCATCATCTCCAAAATAGCATTGAATGTGGGCGGCATATTTCTTGGGGCATTCATCTTCCCAAGTATCATTTGAGGACTTCCCTCTTCAGCATCACTGGCCACATCAGGCTCACTTGCACATCTGTGTGCTTTCAACTACTCTATTTCTTTTATAAACTTTTTTAATGTCCGCATTGAACTTTCTCAAATGAACATAATCCACTTCATGTTCCATTTTCAGAAATAGGACCTCTCAGACAAGGTCTCCTTCTTTCCTCTTTAACAAGTTTACTTTGCCAAGTAACTTGTTCCTGAAGTTGGCTACGTTTTCAACTCCTTCCTCCACCTTGGTTACTTATTCTTCCAAGGCCACAAACTCCCGGTGGTCTGCAGAGTTTAAGGCGTTCTGGTTCTCTGTGGCAATCTCAGTCCACAACTTGCGCATCTCTTCTTTGTACGACATTCTTGATAAATTCTTCTACTCAACTACCCCTGTAGTGAGCACCAACTTGTAAAAATTTACTACAGAGTTGATTATCAGTTGTCAACCCAGTAACCTTTTTACTGCACAAGTTCAGTTTCCTTGTGCACCTCACGTTGTAAGAATATATAATCTGATAATAGTATGATGACTAAAATCTGTAGTTGAGTTAGAACTATTTTCAGGCCCAACGCTTCAGCCAGTATTTCCGATTAAATACTTGATAGTCATACTCATAGGGATTCATTCCCTATATTACTGTCCACTCAATCTTCATCAAGATCCTCTGATGACAGTTTCCTTCAGCCCAACACACAGTCGGTAGCAATCCCTTAGTTGTGGTTCCCTTTGTCTCTAGATCCCCGCTCAGATCTCTACTCTTCTTCTAAGAGTCTACCAATTATTGCCTTCTGCAATAATATCCTTGAGGTGGAATATTCACATTAGATGCTGATGGTCTAACTATTACAAAATCTACAATAAAACTACTAATGTTCTAAAGTAGTAATATGTATAAGTGTATGTGTTAATGTGTGTTTTCTATTATAGTGAATCCTAGGGAATTTATAGGGGATTCGGCCATCTAACCCTTGGTTGACAGCTCTTTGATGAAATGGCAGCTGTTGCCATTGAATCACCCTTCCTCGTCTCAGCAGCGATGGTCTTCCCCATCCTGGCTAGGATTCCAACATTGGACATCCTCGAGACCTCAAACAGAAAGAGTCAGAAATGTGTCCCTAACGTTTTCCTCTTGATCCAAGTGAACCAACCATAATTGGCTAGCAACCTGCTTAGATAATGGGACTTTTTACCCATTATGGCAGGTCACTTCACCAACCTATCAATTTGCTAGTTGCAAGCGGCATCACTCGCCTTGCAACTCATCATATATTCCCAATCAGTCGGTGATGAAACCTGACCAATCCCAATTGGTACACCTGATAGTTAATCACTATCAGATGCCCCTATTTTGTCAGTCGCTCCGCCCAACGAGATATTAGGTATTCATCCAGATCAATCCCCAACAGATACAATCAGATGAATATTCCAAAATCCCCCAAATGTAGTTTCTCCAAAATTTGGGCCAACTGATTTCCAATTCACTTTGCTTTAAGGAATTTTCCCTTGGCAACACCAGGTAATCTAGCAGGCTGGGAATATGGGCAAAAATCCCAACAGGACATATTTTCCAACTCTTTCCATTTTAGGTCTTGAGGATATCCAATGACAGAATCCTAGCCAGGTTAGGGAAGACTATTGCTGCTGAGATGAGGATAAGTGATTCAATAGCAATAGTTGCCATTTCATTGAAGAGGTGTCAATTGAAGGTTAGATGGCTGAATCCCCACTATAAATTTCTTAAAATTCACTTATAATAAAAACAGTTTATACAATTTTATACAGTATATAATAGTATACCAGTTTAGTAAAATCTGTCAGCTTTCATTTATTCTATTTTCTCTCAGGGATATTATTGTGTATAATAATTAAGAGGCTCTTTAAGGAAAAGAGTAAGGATCTGAGTAGAGATCCAGAGAAGAAGTGAAAACAATTTGGGGATTGCTGCCAACTGTGTGTCAAATCAGAGAAACCATCAACAAAAATCTAAGAGAAGATTGGGTTGTATGGTACAAGGGAATGAATCCAAATTTTGAGACATCACAATTATTTTGAGTGGAAATACTGGCCAAGCATTTGGCTGAGAATTAAGACTTCCATTCAACTACAGATAATAGTTGTCATACTATTATCAACTGATTATAGTAACTATAATACAACGCAAATGAATTGCACAAAACCCAAACCTATGCAATTAATAATTTTTTAGGGGTTATTAGCTGATAATAATCAAGAAAAATAAATTTTTACAAAGAGGTGCTCAATACAGGGGTGTAGTTGAGTAGAAAAACTAAGAAGGATGTCATTTAAAGATGAGTTAAGAAAAAATGGATGGAATTAGCCACCATTAATCAGAATACCCTAAACTCGGTGGATTATCAAGAATTTGCAGCCTTGAAAGAAAGAGTTGCCAAGATGGAGGAAGGGATCGATATTATTATAATTTTCAGGAATGAGTTACTTTTAAAGTAATGTTGTTAAAGAAGAAAGAATGGGACTTAATTGCAGAGGTCTTATATCTGAAAATGGAGCAAGTAGCAGATCACGTTCATTTGAGAAATTTCAGTGCTGACATTGAGCGACTGAACAAACAGGTCAAGGAGCTAAAAACTCACAAATACGATTGTGAGCCATATGCAGCAACCAATGCCAAAGAAAGAAGTCCTCATACATAATTGGAAAGTCAAATACCCCAAGAAACATGCTGCCAGCTTTTGCTGCCATTTCAGAGATGACACCAAAGTCACTCCCCAAGTGAGCCAATTGGCCAAACCTAGAGAATCAGATAGAGATACCTCAAAGGAATTTAAGGCAACACCAAAATTGCCAACTTTCCATCAGGATAACGCCCCAGAATTTTTATGACTGTTTGATATGACTATTTATAGCTACAGTGATTGTCAAAAGGCATTGACAGTGATGAATTGCCTAGACACTGACCGTCAAAACTTAGTGTTGCCCCACATAGAGGGGGACAGCTGGTCATATGCGGAGGCCAAGGCAGCAATAATGAATTAATTTGGGAGCCCGATGCGCATGTCAAAGTGCAAACAAGAGTTTATGGGCATACAGTTCCATAAAGAAGAATCTTAAGCAAGCTTCACGGATCATTTCTACCAGAAGTTGCAAATCCTGGTTGGAGCGAAGGTACTGGGTGACTTTGATGCCAGAATTGCATTACAAGCAGCCCTTTTCCCTATTGCAATTTGCACTAAATGATGTCTTCCATGTTTATGACAGAAATCACTACCAGTCATATGGTAGATAATTTGAAAATCTTGGGAGCAACACTTGATGCCCCAAACAGAAGTTTCAAATCCAACCCAGTATGCAATTTGAATCCCACAAAGGGGAATGAATGTGCTAAAGAGACAAACAACCAAACCATGCTGGGGAATAAGCCCAAAGAGTTCAGACGGATTAATAAGAGAGAGAAGGTCTGTCACTAATGTGGAGGGAAGGGACATTTTGCTGTACATTGCAAGAAGCTGAAGGATAAAATTCACATGGTCTAAACAAAAGAGTCTGCTGTCGCAAAGCATCAGGAAAAGAGCCTGCAGCCTAGATGGGGAACAGTCTAGAGCTGTGGAGAAGCCTGTTCCTTCCAATATCATGCATGAGGAAATTGACATCAGTGATCTATTTGTTGATGATAAAGTACAGGATCAACTGTATCAAGTGGTCAATTTGGACATAAATGTGGTGACAAGATCTGGGGCAAAGGGAATCGACCCTGAGATAATCAATGAAGTTGCCCAGCCATACACCCGACAACTAGTGGACAAGATTTGAGCCACAGATAATCCCAATGAATTATCCAATGTCTGATTAGATGAGGCGAACCTGTCAATCCACCTCAGCATGATAAAGGAATCATTTCCTGATTTATTAGCGCAAAGCATTCACACCCTTGATTCAGCTAATAATGCCACTATACACTCAGTAAACACTATCTTACAATACTCTGAGTGTATGTATATAGATATACGAGTGAATCAAGTAAGAGTGAGGGCAATTGTTGACAGTGGAGTGCCCATTAACATTGTCTCAACCAAGTTGGTGAAGAAGATGAAGATCTCACCTGACTTGGAACACAAGAAGAAGTACAGGATATCTGAGCCAAGTATCACCATCTCATGTGGAGCATATAGCACTTTGTCACTCTGATTCAGACCCTTGGTGGTATCTGCGCCAGCTATAGTTTTAACCAACCAAAACTATGACATTCTGATTGGGACAGAATTTCTACGGAAGTACTGAGTTAAATGTAACTTTGAGAATAATATGTTGACCATATTGGGTCAGACGTTACCATTGGTTTATCAGAAGGATGGGGAAGCTCCACTGAATAGGAGAAACAACTTCATCGACTTAATATAAAATGATGGCATTGTCCTGATTCAATACCAATTAGTTGGCCAGAAGTGACAAGAAAAGCTGATAAAAATCCTAGAAAACTGGGGAATTCCACTGAGGATCAAGAATGAGAAAACCATACCGCTGGGATCACAGATGATAATTGACACGGGGTTAACATTGGAGATACCAGAGCTGCTGTATGGGGAGGTTGGAAGCCCCTGGAAGAAGTCCAGAGTAGAGCCTTGAGTGGCTCCTGGAATAATAATGCCGGGCCATGGAGAAATTCGAGTTCTGGCAAAATTTTGTGAAAACCAATGTAGATCAGGAAGATTCAGATCATCGCATTTTTCATCTAATCCCAATGGCTGAAATGAGAAAATTTCACAATTTTGGGACCCTCAATGAGATGGGATTACTGCCCAGGGTAACTAATAGTATCTATCTATTGGTTGATCTAGAGCAACTTGCTGATTTGACGGTAGAACAGCAAGAGGAGGTGCTCAAATTTTTGGAACATATTGGGAAGTATTCGCCCAGGACAACACGATATGGGATGAGTGAGAGATGTGATCCACAAGGTCAATACTGGGGAAAATTTGCCAATCAGGATGAGACCAATTCGACGGTTGAAGGCGGCCAAAGCAGTAGTGGAAGAAGAAATCAGCAAACTAGTGAAGTATGGGTTTCTAGTTACATTATCAAGCTCCTGTGTGAGTCTGATTCTCATTGTGAAGAAAAAAGATTGCTCTAATTGGGTGTGATCAATTTTGGAAGTTGAATAAGTTTATGAAGAAGGATTGTATCCTCTACCAAGAATTGATGATGCACTAGATTGATTGGGAGAAGCGAAGTATTTCTTCACAATGGATCTTTTTGGGATATTGGCAAATTGATTTGTCAAGAAAAGACCAAGAAAAATGTGCAATCATTAACACACAGGGGATATACCAACTGACGAGGATGCCCCAGTGTCTATGCAATGCGCCTGCAACGTTCCAAAAGGCCATGGATGCTATACTGAGTAGCTTGAAGTTGACATGTTCCTGGTGTATTTGGACAGTATCAATGTTCATTAGGACGTTTACTGACCATTTACACCACCTGAAAGAATTATTCAAGAGACTGCCCATGGCAAACTGAAGATTAAGCTGAGGAAGTGTCACTTCTTCAATATTGAGTTGGAATATCTGGGATTTGTGATCAACTCTAGCGGATTGCAGCTGCAAGCCCAGAAGATTGAAGCCATAAAACGGATGGATGTGCTAAAGAATGTCTGATATCCAAATGTTCCTTGGAATGGTTAGATACTATAGAAGATTTATTTGGGATTTTGCCAGAATTGCTGAACCCATATTCTATCTGTTGAAGGATCTGAAGAGAGGATTTAAATAAAATGAAGAAGCGCAGGAATCAATTTGATGAGCTACGCCAATATCTAATAGATTCTCCAATTTGAAATATCTAAATTTCGATCAAGAATTTATTATACAAGCTGATGCTTCATTGATGGCAATTGGTGCCATATTAAGACAAGTAGATGAACTTGGGGATGAACATCCGGTGGCGTATGTGAGCCAGACACTCTCAGCTGGTGAGAGGAATTACACCATAACCGAGTAGGAATGCCTTGTGGTCATTTATGCTTGTAAGCTGTTTTAGGTGTACATCCACAGAATGCACTTCAAAGTGGTCATGGACCACTCCTCTTTGCATTGACTCCATAATTTGAGAGAATCATAAGGATGACTGGCTTTAGGGGCACTTAAGCTACAGGTTTATAATTATGAGATTGTCCACTGAGTGGGGGTTTCTCACCTGAATGCAGATAGCTTATTACAGTTACAATGGTCCAGACGGTATACCAGCAGGTGGATGAGTTATTACAGAGAATGGTTGACGGGGAAATTGGGAATGGGCCATGAGAAATTCAAGGTGCACTTTGAAAAGCAATGGAAAACACCAAGACCATGGATGGACAATTGTTTAAGACAATTAATGGTAAGCGGTTACTATTCCTAAAGCTGTTGGAAAGAGCAGCTATCATTCAAGATGCTCATAAGGTTGTTGGGCATGGAGGCCTGAGAAAAACAATTGATCATATTCACCAGTACTACTGGAAGTCAATTCAACTATGATGTCGCTGACTATCTAGCTTGTTGTATGGAGTGCCAGCTGCACAAGCCACATAAGAATACAACTGGATACTGACTGGTCCGCCCTGGATTTGCCTGGCATATGGTGTCCATCAACGTGATGAGACAGCTGACAATGAGCACAGGGGGAGTCAAGTACATAATAGTTGTAATCGACCATCTGATGAGATGAATTGAGATGAAGGCCCTGGCAAAAGTAGATGAAACCAGCAACGCGAAGTTCATCCTAGATCAAGTAATATACTGACATGAATGCCTGCAGGTCCTGCTTAGCGACAATGGGACAAGCTTCACATCTCATGTGATCCAGCGGTTGAATGAGATAATGGGGATCTGAGGAGTCATGTATGTACCCTACCATCTGGAGACAAAAGGATTGGTAGAACGAGTGAATGGAACACTGGCTGCAACGCTGAGGAAGCTGGTTGCAGGAAGAACTTCTGTGTGGGGGGATGTAAATGAGTTTGGTGATGTCAGCCCACAATATCAGTCATCATATGGAGATGGGAAAAACGCCATTTGAATTGCTATATGGGAGGAAGGCCGCGTTGCCGCCAATTTTATATTTGGTGGTGGAAGTAACCTTGGGGATGAGTGCCAAGCAGTACCTGAACTGATTGATGAATATCCTGATCAAAATGCAATTTTAAGCATTTGATACTATGTTGAAGAAAAGGATATGAGAAAAATTAACAGACAATAAGAACTGACTGGCCTTATCAGAATACCAAATAGGCAAAATAGTGCCTATTGTGATATGCATAGTTTTGGGAGAAGAAACAAGTGGGATGAGTTGTGGCCAGGTCTGTTTGAGATTATTGCCAAGACAGCAATGGACGCATACTCCATCAAGAACCTCTTGGATGTAAGAGTAGTAAATCAAGTCCATGCTAAGTATTTGAAGCAATGGATTGATGAAAAAACAAAAAAAGAGTTCCCAAAGGACCAATGAATCATTTAGTTGGTTATGTTTTTATGATTAGGTCAAGTCTGAAAAAGGACCTCTGAACCTATCTATATGGTTAAGTCCAAAAAAGGACCTCTGAACCATAGAAAACTGGTAGGTTTAAGTACCTAGGACCCAGTTTTGATGAAAAAATATGGAAAGATGGACCGCTGAACCAAAACAAGGTCAAGTATCATGAAAAAAGAAGAATAACAATAAAAGGTTGATAAAAGATTTTGGAAAATCTTATAAACTGCATAGAAAAAACTGATATATTTTTATAATTTTTATTTTTATTGATTATCTCAATATGGGGATGATTTAACCTATGTCACACCTTGGGGGAGGGAGGATGGATCGCTGTAGGAACAAATAACCCATCAAAATCTATGTGAAATCAGATGCTAGTGAGAGCTAAACCTACAAGAAACCAAGTTCATTGAGCGGATGAAGATCCCTGTGAGAAAGCAACTAAGGGAAGGGAAATTGAGATGTCAGTAGAAGCCAAACACAAAACCCCGGAGTGGGGAGGGAAGCAACAGTACAGAAAGATGCAGTTGGAAAATAACCTCAAGTAATCCCAATATGGTACTGGAGCTGGAAGATTAGTCTTAAGCACTTGCTGACGGGCTTTGTCAAAAACACCAGACATATGGGCCAGCAGCAAACAAGGGATACTAGACGGGGGTTGCCAAATCATGCCCCCTATTAAAGCCCTTAGTGGAAGATACTGATGGGAAGTGCTGGAAATGAGATAGTTGTGCAAGGAGCAAATGGCATCCTGAAAGCAAAAACTATAAGCTTCTTAGAAGCTGAAGCATAAGGAGCAATGGAACCTGGGAGAGGCTGGAAGCTTCATGGCCCAACTTCAAAGAACTTGGCCAGCAAAACAAAGAGCATAAGTGGCGAAATCCTGATCTAGGTTGTTATCAAGATTGGAAGGATTCAGCACTATGGTTAAAGCCTCAGTGACTTGGGACCTCAATTCTGCATAGGGAGTTCAAAATGAATGATGTTGCCAATGGTGAGCTCAGTGGCCAAGACAGCTGGTTTGTAATACTGTCCGAGTTGGAAGAGGAACTCAGGAAGTAAGTCTGACCCAGCAAATAAGGAGCGATTAAGAGCAAAGGGCATTATTTCAGGAGCATCAACAATAATGTTCAGTGCATCTGCAAAAGGAGCCAAATCCAGGAGAGTTTTAAAATATAAAATCTGGAATAGATGTCAGAGGAAGGATTGCCTTTGAGTTGTTTAAGATGATCACTAGCTTAGTTCCACTGGGGCTGGTTACTTTTTCTGGTAATTTGACAGAAGGACTAGCCGCTTGCACCAGACTAGGCGTATGAGTCCTGGAAGGATCATAGAAGAGGTTCCGTTGCGCAGCCCAACTCATCTGCTTGAAGATCTAAAGATCTTGATTAGACAAACTGTTGAGTAGCTGCTGGTACCACAACTTGGAATTTGACATATGAGCTGGATGAGAGGGGGATGTCAGACTTATATGATAATCAACATTATGCACTCTACAATCCATTAAGCTCCAATTTTGGAGCAATAAATCTCAAAATCAATGGGAAAAGCTGTCCAGAGAATTATTAAATAATGTTATGAGCCGTGAGGTTATGAGAAGAAAATAACAAGGGCAAACAAAATAAGCACTCTTAATTGAGCTGTGAAATGAACATAAATGGCAAGATTCTCCTGTCTAGGATGAGGAGAAAATCAGGTAATCCAGGACACCAGACCAAGAATCCTGAATATGACAGCGGGTCACATGCCCTGATGGGGGAAAACCAGATCCCAGGATTAATATCATCACAAGTAAATCGATCAACCTGGAATGACAGTAGATCATGGTGACGGCACTCTGAGTAGGCGGTAGCAAGGAGGAAGAGCAAGAGAGCCGCATGCTGAAGGTTGCCTCAAGCAACATTGAGTATTGGTGTTTGCACTCCACTTGAGCAAATGAAGTATTCAAATGAGTGTCTGAAGCGGTGTTCTCCTACCCTGGTCCTTTTCTCACTGGAAATCTAGGCAAGAGGGGGGATGTCTTGTGATTTTTGCTCATATTCCCAGATGGCTAGATTACCAGGAATTTCTAGGGGATAAATCCCTAATGCGAGGTGAATTGGAAATTGGTTGACCCTGATTTCAGGGTAACTATGTTAAGGGGATTTTAGGGTATTCGCATGGTCAGATCCATTGAAGATTGATCCAGATGAATGCTTAAGATCTCAATGGGCAGAGTCACCAACAAAATAGGGGCATCTGATAGTGATTAACTATCAGGTGTACCAATTAAAATTGGCTGAGTTTCATCACTGACTATATGGGAATGTAAGTAGTAAGTTGCAAGGTGAGTGATGCCGCCTGCAACTAGCAAATCAATCATTTGGTTCATGACCTGCCTTAATGGGTAACAAGTCCCATTACCTAAGCAGGTCACTTGCCAAATATGGTTGGTTCGCTTGGATCAAGAAGAAAACGTTAGGGACACGTTTTCTGACTAATTCTATTTCAAGTCTTAAGAATGTCTAATGACAGAATACTAGCCAGGATGGGATAGACCATCGCTGCTAGGACGAGGATGGGTGATTCAATGGCAATAGCTGCCTTTCCTATGAAGAGGTGTCAATTGAGGGTTAGATGGCTGAATCCCCACTATAAATTCCTTAAAATTCACTTATAATAAAAACAGTTTATACAATTTTATACAGTATACAGTAGATATACCAGTTTAGTAAACTCTGGCAGCTTTTATTTGTTTTATTCTCTCTCAGGGATATTTTTTCTGTGTGCAATAATTGGGAGACTCTTAAGAAAAGAGTAAGGATCAGAGTGGAGATTCAGAGAAGAAGCAGAAACAAATTGGGGATTGCTGCCAACTGTGTGTTGAACTGGAGAAACCATCAACAGGAATCTAAGAAAAGATTGGGTTGTATGGTACGAGGGAACAAATCCCTATTTTGAGACTTCACAAGTATTTTGAGCGGAAATACTGGCCAAGCGTTGGGCCAAGAATTAGGACTTCCATTCAACTACGGATAATAGTTGTCATACTATTATCAACCAATTCTATCAACTAATATATAATGAGGATGAATTGCACAAAGCCTGAACCTGTGCAAGTGATAAGTTTATAGAGGTTATTGGATGATAATAATAAAGACCTATAAATTTTTACTGCTCCTAGTGCAGGCAACTATTTCAGGATGAAGGACTGGGGTACTTCCCCCACCACACTAGGGCTGTGCAAATCTAAGCACCACTAAAAATTTGGGCTCCACTGTGATTGGGAGTAGCTCACGCTACCCCTTAAACTGACATATGCCCACCTGTTTAAGTACTGGGAAGCTCATCTGCACCAGCCAGGACTGGTGATATATCTCTCATCCCCCTTGTGGGGGACATTACCCAATGACTCCCAGGGTTAAGACCCCTGAGGGGGGAGAAGCTGAAGCCCTCCCCTTTGTCACCTGCTTTTTTAGCGGAGTTATGCTCTGATCCTTTTTGTCCTGGAAGCCTTGGAGTCCTTTTGGATCTGCTATCACTTTCTTGCATGATCTATTTTGCCACCAGCTGGCTCATGCTGACCAAACTGGCAGCTAGCTGAGCTACAGGCTAACTCAGAAAACCATGGCATTTATTGTAGGCAGGTGTAGCAAAGCACAGCCAACCAGGATTGCCCCTCCCTTGTCCTGGGGTCTGCACCTACACAACCCCAGCTCATAGGGAGGCTGTTTGACAGGCACCTTGCCTGACTTGTACCCGCCTTCCTGCCCATATTCTCCCTTCAGGAAGTGGTAGACACCTGCAAGAACAGGTCAGCACAGTTATCACTACCATCCTGAACTTGTTTCAGGCTATTACAGTACCTGACCTACATGCCTCTTTGGGCTCTGGTATTCAATACTCACCTATTTTTCACAGGCCTTCCATGGTTATTCCACACGGAGGCCCCAGCTTACCCTAACTAGCTCAACAGTTCTGACAATCTTTATTCAGATAATTTGTTACCCCATTTAACTTCAAATTTAACCATCTACCCATCCACTTTTGACCTTTGTTCTGTTTCTATTTCTTTCAAGCTAGATTAATTTAGTTCATTCTAATGTAATTGTCTCTACCAATTGCAAATGCAATCTCTGCCTTAATTTTTAAGTAAGCCATACTAAATCAATCTATTATATGACCCCTGATCTATATCACACCCTACCCATGAGGTACAGCTGAGAGATGTTGATGGCCTAAATATAGGGTGATTGTATAATATTTAAACACTATGGAGAAGACTTTAAACCAAACACCTTCCAGATAGTAAGGAGTATATAGAATAAAGGTGTACGGCATAAGAAGGTGGATTAGAGGTAGTTACAATAGAACTAACTGGCAACAAAAGTATGGAGACTTTACGATATCTTTTAGAATTAAAGTTAATCACCCTTATAACCGATCTTCATTACTGGGAATATTAACTAATAGTACAGTGAGGCTGAAGACAATCCACTTAATGAAGATATTTTAGCTTATCCCAATTACTAGTTTCACTTTATGGTATTCTGTCTTTCTACAATACATTGAGTACCCTAACCTTTAATTACTTTTCCTTGGTTTAATCCCAGATGTTACAGCCATTTTTATTAGGCTCCATAGTAGTATCTGCTCCCATCATCATCCTAACCCAATCAATATTATGATATACTTGTTAGAACCTCCCTTGTAAAAACCTATAAGATCAAAAGACTTTGAGTGGAACGCTTTTGCAATCCTTAACCGGTACCTTTCACTATACTATAGAAGGGGAGTTCAACAGGCAGAGTGTCAAGCTCCACTGTCTTTCAACTTAGCGTTCAAGGGTGGACAGTACCCATTGGATACCAAATAGATGTGATAGAACTAAAAGTCTACCAAACCAGATCTTTGAGTCTAAAGGCATTCTACTGAGGGCTTGCTAGAATATGACTATATCACCCAGCTGTCATAGTTAGATGATATTATTGTGAGTACAGACTGCAGGAATAAGGCTGAGCATGAGGAGGCTAAGAGAACAAAGCTGGCTGGCATGTCTGACCTGAAACAAACCCTGTCCCAGTGTTGTGTAATGGCAAGATATAACAAAGTTGGTTATAAAAATGCATGTGATAGTCAGATGAGCGTTACATGCGTGCCATTAAAATGCAACAAGTTATTTAGAGAATTATGATGGAACATGAATATGGTTAGAGAATGGGGCTTTGAACCTGATTAACTTATAATGGTACTAAATCAGGAAAAAACAACTTCAGTCAATCGATTGAATATGGGTATATTGTAGTTATAGTATGACAATGGATGTGAATCTGTGCTTATTAATTCAATTGGGTGTAATGCCTCACCTGATGGATAATTCCCCCAATTGTTTATTAATGAGTTTTTACAAACAGCCTTCGTTGTTAGCCAACTTGCTAATAATACATCATCGTTCATTTTATCTATTTAGGTGCATCTGTGTTGTACTTTTGGCTTACCTCCAAGAGGTCATGAATAGAATTTTTTCAACCCTAACCCTGGAGCCTTTAGGCACTGTCCTCCTTGGTGGCGCCATAACTAAACTCTTACTAGCCAGTTCTTCCCATTTGTGGTGTGTGGTCTTCCCCACCTCCTCTGGTAACATGAGCATTATAGATACGCTCTTTGTAAGGAGAGTGTCTGTAATTCTCCCACTCCAGCAAGATGGTGGGAGATGCACAGCCACACTTCTTGTAAACTATTTTTATTTGTACGAGGATGGCCGACCAGGGGACAGACACATCCGATATGTAGGAGAAAAGAGGAAGCGGAAAAAACAGAAGTGGGAAGAGAGAGCAAATCAAAAGAAAGAGAACTCAAAATATGACTTGGCACACTTTTGTGTGTCTGAGGGGCCACGAGTGGTGGGTGACTAGACCTTGAGTGGCATGGCGACCCTGGCTAGTAGGGTGTACCGCCTATGGAGACAGTGAGGTTTTCAGTGTCATATCGGAGGAACCAGATTGGAGTCCATGTGCCCATCCGTTTCTTCCATTTGTGTTGGAGTGAGCCAAACAGCCAGGCTTGGAAGTGGTCAGCCAAATGGCTGTGGAACCTGACGATGGTTTGGTTAAAGTTGTGGAAGATCTCGTTGAAAGCGTCGAGGGTAATTGTGTGAATAGACCATATTGCAATGCACACAATTAGGGCCCTCAGTGTCTGGGGGATAGGTGAGGCCATGTTGAGTGCCATGATATCACGGAATAGTCGGAATTTGGTTGTAGGTGATTGTTGAAACAAGTGCATCACGTTGGCCCAGATATGTGCAGATGGCGGGAATTCTTCCAAGCGGTGTGCTAGTGTGTTGGGTCCGCCACAGATGGCGCATGTCTTGAACATTGAGAAAGTACGGTCATCTGTTCTGTATGTGCGGCGCATGTATCGCCACATTGTGGAGCATACTTGTGGGGATAGGAGGGGACAGGTGACGATGTTCCACACCTGTTTTTGGGTTTGTAGGTCATATGGGATGTCTTGGTGGTCTAGGTAGTCAATCCTGGACAGAGGGAAAGGTGGTAATGGGTTGGGCGCATTAGACAACGTTTGTCCTCTGTGGAGTTGCACATATCCAGTTTGGGGGTGAGTGTCTTCAGATTGCTGTACATATGAGAAACTCCAATTTCCTTGTCTTAGGTTGTATAGGATACGTTTGAAATACTGATTGGTGTTATGTGGTCCAGTGGCGTTTGGGTGTGTTACAAGGTACTTCATCAGGGTCTTTGGGTTGGAGGGGAACCTCAGATGTAGTGCCCTTGCAAAATTGGTTTGGGCTGCCTTAGCCCAGTGGAGGGATGGTGGGTTGGGTGACGTCGTGGAGGCTATCCATGCACCTAGGATTTGCGTTGCTCTTTCCATGAAGTTGAGCAGCCCCATCCCGCCTTTCTTCCGTGGGCTGTACATGGTCTCCAGCCTGATAGGTGCATGGTAGCCCGACCATAGCCAGTTCTGCAGGAGTTTATAAACTGCGTCGGTGAAGTTGGCAGAGAAGGGGATCGCATGGGCAGCAAACTATAGCTTTGATAGGATCAGGGAGTTGGCTAATACAATTCTTCCGGTTAGGCTGGCTTTATTCCTTCGCATACATGTCATTCTTTTTGTGATGTTGTCCAAGATGTTGGTTTCTATGGTGTCAAGAGCATATCCACCAGCTTCTAGCCATATGCTCAGATGGCGGACTGGGTCAGTGGCGGGGTGGGGTGCAAAGGGTAAGCACAGTGGTTTTATTGGCTTGGGTCTTTGTTGTGTGGTTAGGTGTGTGGTTGTTGGTTTCTGTGGTGGTGTGGGGGTGGGGCCCAGTTTGAGCTGAATTTGCCCATTACAATTATCTCTGTTTTCTGTTTGTTCAGCATGGCGTTACTCACTGACTCATATTGGTGAATGATGCGCTCAATCGTCCTGGCATCCCTATTGCCTGAGATTCCAACGACGCAGTCATCAGCGAAAGCGAGCATTTTGGTTGGTGGTTGTCCCTCCAACCTGATTCTGGTGAGCTTTGAGTTTGCAATGCGGAGAAGGGGGTCAAGGGTGAAATTGTATAGTAGGGGGCTAAGTGGGTCACCTTGTTTGAGGCCCCTTTGGGGGTGATGGTGTCAGTTAGGAAGCCTGGGCCTCTGATTGCAAACTTGGCTGAGCGCGTTAGGAGGAGCGCCCAGTTTATAAAGCGGGATGTTAGGTTGAAGGCCTTCAGACATTGTTCTAGGTATCCCCAGTGTACTCGGTCATATGCTTTCTTTTGGTCCAGGAAAGCAAGGGCGCCTGTGGGGTTGGCTTGGCAGATATTGGCAACTGTGTGGATGTTATCCCAAATTGAGCGGTTTGGGATGAAACCAAATTGATGGTGTGAGAGGGTTGTCTGGGCAATGCAACCCAGACGTTTGGCTAAAATTTTAGTTAGTATTTTTGTATCGGTATTGGTGAGAGCAATTGGGCGCCAGTTGTTCAGATCTGCCTGGTCTCCTTTTTTGAAGAGTGTGACCACATATGCATCTTGGCCGCCAGGTAGAAGGGCTGTGTCTTCCAGGCACTTATTCATAGTTGCTAGTAGTATTGGTGCGATATGTTTAAAGTATTTTTTGAAAAATTCATATGGGAGGCCATCAGGCCCAGGGCACTTGTTGCATGGGGTTGATCTTATTACCTCCCATAGTTCATCTTTTGTTATGGGTGCTGCCGGGTCTGGTTGGCCAGCTATGGTGTTGATATTGGCAGATGATAAGAATTTTTCAATTTTGTTAGGTGATGCAAAATCCGCCGTGTACAGGTCAGTGTAAAATCGGTGTAATTCAGCTGATATTTCTGATGGTGTGGATGCCATTGTGTCATCCATTCGGCGGACCTGTGTGCAGGTCGCTGACTTTGAGATCAGTTTAAATTGGCGGAAAAATTGGGCTGTGTGAGTTTCTCCGGATAAAATTTATTTTGATTTGTAGCATATTTTGGTGTGATGCTGGTGTTTTCTAAATAGGGAGTTTACCTGTGTTGATAGTTGAAACCACAGGCGGCCCCATTGGGGGGTGTAACCCTCACTAGGTGTGTTGTTTTCTAGGTGTTGAAGCTGTCTGATAGCCTTGTTGATTGTCGCAGACATCGCGGCTGTTTTCCTGGAATTTAGGTGGCAAGCTTTCTTAGTTGCATGAGCCTTGAATGTTTCCCATTTGGCGAAAAAATTTCCATCAGGTGATTGTCTTTCTTGCTGTGTTGTTAGCACCATCTCAATCCAAAGTTTAAGCTCTGGAAGGTGGATGGTGCTCAGGTGAACTCTGTGCCAGGTGGGCGGTTTTTTGTATTTTCCCAAGGATGATAGCATTATTGAGACCATCCGATGGTCAGAGAAGGGGATAATTGTTGTTGTAAAGTTTGATACTCGGTGTCAGAAGTCTATAGGGGTGAGCATCAGGTCAATCCAGGTCATTGAGACCAGCTGGTTATTGCTGTGGTGGGGTCTTGTCATGTTGGCCAGGGTGGGGGCTTGTTTGGGGATGGTGTCACATAGGCCCAATGTTGCCTTTAGTATGCGTAGTTCCATATGGCCACAGGGTGTAGCCCTAGACTTGGGCCAGCAGTCGGTATTGGTGTTTAGCCAGCAGTTGAAATCCCCTGAAAAAAATGTTGCCTTGGGGAATTGGATTGAGAGGATATCGGACAGGAATTTTTGGCGGTCATTCAGGTTATTTGGGGCATATACACACGCCACAGCAAAATTCTCTCCATTCCACTTGAGGTCCATTAGGAGCAGCCATCCCTCCAGGTGGGAGGCTGTGTTTTGGATTTTTACTGGAGGGTTACAGTTTGTTCAAATTACCATCCCACAATGGTATGTCCAAAAGGATTTGGCTGGAAGGAGCATGGTTGACCATGACTCCTCCTCCCCCAGTGGACAGTGGGGTTCTTGGATGGCCAAGATGTCCACAGGGATATTGCGCAGGAAAGCCATTTTTTTGGCCCAGGATGTGGGGGCCTTGGCTCCTGCAATGTTGAGCGTCCCTATGTTGATTGTGGTAATCCACACATCAGGAACGCTGGGGTGACCCACTGAGGTCACCCAGTTCCTTCTCATGATTCATACTGCAAGTGTGAGGTCGTTTAGCCATATTATTGTCAGTGTGTTGATCAGTGGTCTTGGTGCTGGCATTGTACGGTTTTTTCTGGCTTGGATTACTCCATGTGTTTTGGGTTTGGCGTGTGTTGGCTTTTGCCCCAACAGAAAATTTTTTTTTGCCACTTACCTGTGGGTTTGATGGGTGGGAGTTGTGGGTCGGGGTGGTTGGTTCCTGTGCATAGGCGTTCTCGCCTTGTGATTGGCTGAAGTTGTCTTCCATGTCATCATTGAACATATATGATTGGTTGGGAGGATTCTCAGTGGTGCAATGTGGATCTACTCCCGCTTGGTTGAGTGTGTTTGATTGGTTGTGTCCAACAGTTTCTTCATTTTGGTTGTGTTGGGTTTTATGTGTTGGGTCTGATTGGTTGTTCCGTTGTGCTGCCATGGCATCCGCTTGAATTTGTTCTGGGGAAATTGCGGTGTGAGTTTGGGTCTCGGCGGAACTCGCGGCCTGCTTGTGGGTGGTCTGTGCGCGACGTTGGTCCTTGCGCAAGATGGGCTCAACCAAGGCAATATTGGCTCTTTCACCCCAATAGAAGGAAAAAGTAGAGTCTTTAATTTTCCTGAAAGTTGGGCTTGTTTCATCCATAATGTCCTCGCAAAATTCCGGTGCTTCAATCCTGCATTTGATGGGGCAAGCGTGGTCCTTGTGGCCTATTGCTGAGCAGAATTCGCAAATGGGTGGGGTGTGCTCTGGTGTGATACAGAAGGGGCGAGATACACTGCCATCAGGGAGGTTGATGGTCGCCATGCGGGGAATTAGGGTGATGTCCTCAGCCACATCTTGGTCAGGTTCAAAAATAGCAATTGCCTTTCCTGTGCACAGGTGGGGCAGGAGGGGGAATTTTTCAAATTCAAATTGTTTGATTACTCCGTAGCCTTCGAGGCCCCCATGGAGTTTGTCCATGAGGAAATCGCGGTGCACGGTGCTCAGAAGTCAGTCAAATACAATGAAGAGGTCATTTGCCTCATTCCATTGTGTGCGCACCGTGCAGATGGTTCTGTCTTCATTATTGATTTTTATAAAAATTTAATTTTGCTGCTTCTGCCACTTCATCCACAGACATGAACCCAACGTCCACCCATTCTCTGTGTAAATTTTTGTAATTTACTGAGACGGTGTTTGGGAAAGTTGCTGAGAAGGCCTCCCCCTATTTTTTCCCATAACTCAAGGGAAGTATCGCTGACCATGATTCTGAGGCCATGTTCAAGGGAGGACAAGGGTTGGGAGTGCTCAATTTTGGTATATGCGCCCATTTTTTGCAGGAATTGCAAAACTCTGGGTGCAGCGCTGTGCTCACCCTTTTTGGTGGGTGGGTGTGTCAATGTTCCACCAGGGCATTTTCCCCAGCAGGTTGGAAGGGCTTCAGGCCTTTCGCGCTGGCCACTTTCGCCCAACTGGTGTTGTTGCGGACAAATTTGCTCATATTCCAGGTTGATTGTCAATCTCAGAGAAATTGTGTAGAATCGTGTTGTTATTAAGAGTGATAATAATGGGAAAGAAAAGCTATTGCTTGGAAACTAATCATTAGCAGAATGGTAAACAGGGCACCTTGGAGGATGCCAGAGCAAACGGGACATATGGCAAGGGTGTACAGCATGGTATATAGTAGGAGAGAGAAAATAAATAAGTAAATTTCTTTGGATCCCAAAGAGGAGTCCATATCCAAGTGGAGATCAGTGCAGGAGTGCTTGGACGCTTTGATTTGGAGGGGATCAGGGCGCCAAAGCGGTGCACAAGATATGGGTGATAATATAGATATATGAAACTGACCAACTCTGTTAAAGATCTCCTTGAGGAGGTCCGCACACAGGTTCACCCAAGGAACCATATTTAAAAAACGTGAACTTAATAGGAATTTAAACAGGAAGTTGACAAACGAGAAAAGTTGGTCTTGAGGAAACATACTTAAGCAAATGGGGTATTCATCAATTAGTGGAAGTGGTGCTAAGCCTAATTACACCAATAGTTGCACACTTCCATCAGCCAAGGTACTATAGCTTGAGATTGACCAAACTTAAGTTATTGATTGTAGGCAAGGCTGACCTGAGTTAGAAATTTTGAAAATTAAACAGGTTTGAAACCCCATTCTCCAAGAAACCAAATTAAACTGTAATTATCGTGGTATAGCTGATGCATTTTAACGCTTTGCTGTAATGCAGGGCCAAGCATCACGCACATCCCCAGGACTAACTTGTACATATTTCGCCTGAACCCAGCGTTGGTCTAGGGTATGTTTGAGGTCAGGAAGGCCTGCTAACTTTACCTTTTTGGCCTCCTGACAATCAGCTTTATCCTTAGAGTTGGTACCCTCAATCATGTCATCAAGCCATTGCATTATCCTCTCATTCTTTTGAGGCTCCATCCGCCCTCCATAGGCTTTTTCTAGGGAAAAGCTCTTGTGGGCTGGAGTTTACTTCATAGAGGCGATAGTTTGCTGAGACTTGGGTCCTGCAGCCTCGGGGAAACGCTCTTAAAAATTTGATCAGATCATGGGCATGGGAGCAGTCACATGCTGGTACCCTTCTGTTCTCTGCTGCATCAAATCTTTTCAAGGATAAAAGGTACTCATGTCTTTATTTTACTCAGTATTAGGCTACAATCTCATTTGTTTCCCACTCTGGTGCCCCATCCATGAGATAGCTTTTTGAGTCTATGGTGGGGGCCTTCTAACAACATAAGCTTACTTTCATGGAAAACTGAAATGATCCATAATGAGGGGGAAATGCAACTGGTTTGAGGCGTGATTCATCTTTCTGACAACGCGGTAAGGCCCAATCCTCTTTGGTCCCAGTTTTTTACATGGTTGCTTGATTGGGATGCTTTTAGCACCTAGCATCACGAGATCCCCTTTCTTGTATGCAGGACCTACCCATTTCTTCCTGTTCACGTTCTCCTTATAAGCTTGCATAGATGCATCCTAGTGCATGCTCACCCCCTGGTGTGCTTTCTTGATCATTTTTGCAAAGTCCACCATCGCTTCCACCTTGGATCCACAACTGAACTCCATGTTGAAGGTGGGATTGAAGTCATAGTTGGCAAAGAAGGGGAAACAACCATTTGATGCATGTTGGACGTTGTTATAGATGAATTGGGCCATGAGGATTTTGGAAACCCAATCTGATTGGTCCTCAGTGGTGTAACACCACAAGAACACCTCCAAGCACTGGGCACTCATTCAGTATGCCCACCTGACCGGGAGTGATAGGCAGTTGAATAGCAGGGACAGATCTGAAGAGTCATACACAACTCTTCATAAAGACAGAAGTAAACTGGGGCCCTCAATGACTAATTGTCTCTCAGGGGACTCCATGAAGAGCAAAAATGTGTATACAAAGAGCCTAGCCTTTTCTGCCGCGGTTACTGTGGTTCTGCAATGGATAAAGTGGGCGAAGTTCGTAAAATGGTTTATCACTACCATGATGGCGTCATAACCATCAAATACAGGTAACTCCATAATAAAATCCACTGATACAGAAGCCTAAGGCCAATCAGCCTTTTTACTGGTACCAACAACCCCACGAGGTTCTGGCAATTCAGCTTCATTTGATTGAAGACCAGGAACTCCTTACAATACCTGGCAAACAGCACGACTAATCCCTTCCTATTGTAAGTGTGCTGGATTAGCTCTAGAGTCTTTGCCTTACTAGGATGGCTAACGGTGATTCCATCATGATGGTACCAGATGATTTCCAAGCGAAGTGGTCCTGCAGGAACCCATAGGCACCCCCGGAACCACATCATCTCCTCCTTCACGTGGTAACCCCTGGTAATGTCCTCCTGATTTAACTTGCTCTTGGTGAGGACCAAAGTATAATAAACTGACAATGGCTGTGAAAAGTCTACCTTTCTAAACATACCATATTCCTCTGCATTTTCAAGTGGAGCAAGCGCTAACCTGTGGGCCAAGGTAGAGGGAGGTTGTGTCACAATCTAATCCAAAGGTATCATCAAGAAGGTATTATGTATCTCTACCTCCTTAGGATCCAGAGCCAGTGCAGGGTTTTGGTTCAAAGCATCCGCCAAAACAATTTCCTTGCCCTTTGTAAACTCATAAGAAAACACAAATTGGGCCAGGGTCTCATGCCAGTGGGTTTGCCATGGGGTCAAGACATGAGTTTCACAGTAGTCAGCAAGCCATGTTGATATGTACAAACATGGATTATTGGGATGAGACATGTAAGTGATGATGCCAATAAATAAGCAACTCAACCACTGACAATAACTCTTTGTCATAAACGGCGTAAATTCACTCTATAAGGGACATTTTCCTGTAAAAATATCCCAATGGATGCTCTATTCCATCCTTGACTACTTGTAATAAGGCAGCCGCTATGGCGGAGTTGGAGGCTTCAGTAGCCACAATGAACTCCTTTTATGGATCTACATGGCAAAGGACGGATGTGGAAAACTGGGTGCGCTTTACATCCTGGAAGGCATCCTGCAAAATGTGGGACCACTATAGCACAGAAGCTGTACTCGCTTTATACAAAGGGCGCTGCCATCTCAGAAAGATTTGGCATAAAATTTTTTCATGAACGTACACATCCTCAAAAACTCCTCAATTCCTTGACCAAAGTTGGGGTGGGCCAGTCACAAATCTCCTTCTCCTTGTCTGGAGTTATCATGTGGCCTTTGTTAAACATGACATTGCCCAGAAATGTAACCTGGGACTTGAAGAATTTACACTTATTGATTTTAAGTGTAAGGTCAGCTGCCCTCAAACGCTACAGCACCTGCCAAAGGTGTACTGCATGGGACTCATATTAAAAGAAACACCAGGATATCATCCATGTAAACTACCGCGCATAACCCCATCAGGTTCCTCAAAGATGCATCAATGTGGCGTTGAAAGATAGCAGGGGCATTTTTAAGCCCAAAGGGCATAACCCAAAACTAGAAATTTCTTTTCTGGTATGGAATGCAATTAGCCACTCCTGGCCCTTCTTGATCCAAATCTGATTAGAAGCGTTTAAACAATCCAGTTTGGATAAGACTTTTACCTTCTCCACTAGAGAGCAATCTGTGAGTCCAGTGGGATGGAATGAAAGTCTGGTACTGTGACGTTGTTGAGATTACCATGTTCTATGCATGGGCGTAAGGTAAATCAGCCTTCTCACAAAGAGAAATGGGGATCATACTGAGGAGGTACGCTGATATATTGCACCTAGAGATAATTGCTTTTTGAACCACAAATCTAAGGCCGCTTTCTTCCGTAAAGTCATAGGGTAAATAGGAGAAAATATACGCACCAGACCAACGGTGAGCTTGAACTTGCAATCAACTCTGAATGAGCTGGTAGTACCTTGGCTGAAGCTTCATCAAACAAAGATTCCAACCCCTCCAGACAGAAAGGTAAGGGTATCTCTAAAGAGGGCCTCAGCACCGGAGAAAGACTGAGAGTGTGTATATTGGGCCAGTTGGGCAGATCACCCTGAGAATTAGGCTCATACAAGGGGATAATTAATAAATGACCATTCTCCAAAATTAATGACAAGTTATTGTCTTTCAAGTCAGTTCTGAATATAAACTTTTACCATTACTCTACTCTAAAAATAATGTGGTACAAGAGGTTTTTGATAGCTTGGAAGCGGTCGCCCAAATGGTATCTGCCAACTTGATAATCCACTAACCCCAAAACTTTCAAAGTGAGAAATACCTTAGGAAGCCCCTCCCCTAACCATACTGCCTGGCAAGTAATATAACTCAAGGTAGTCGGTCAGGTCTTGGTCAATAAAGTTTTCAGAGGCTCCTGTATCCACCAAAATAGTTGTTCTGATTTTCCCTGAAGGGGATGAAAGGATAGCAGTTAACAAAAATATCCAGAATGGTCTTTATGTATAGCAGACAACGCCAATACTTCACCAAAAAATTTTTTATTAAGGAATACGCATGCCTCCAATATAGGTGTTTGCATCATAGAATGTAGAGTGATAATTGGCCGCTCTTACTAGTGAGGCCACATATCCCACCATATCTTCAGAAATGGAATAAACATTTTTATATTGTAAAATTAACTCAGTTTCCACTGCCTATGTTCTGCGGATCATGGTAGGAGTCAATTGAAGGTTCTCTGGGGTGATCTGGTATACTGAAATTAGTTCCAAATTAGAGCCACAAGAGATGATATTTGGCTCGTTTTTATTTAAGGAATTGGCGTTATAAAACGCGTTTTAAAATGTGAATGACCCCATATCCATTTTGGCAGTGGGTTCTACATTGTTATCAAAGGCCATCACCACCAGGCATTCATAAATTATCCTTCCTGCACCATTCAAATGCAGTGCTGAGAAAAAATCATTTCATTTATATTGTTATTGCTTTTTGGTGGAAGATTGGGAAATTATGACATTAGTGTTGCAAAGCATCCATATCCACTGGGTACAAGAAAGGAGGGTGGGCTTTTCCCCATTGGAGGTAATAAGGATGATTCTGAGACTCACTAACCATTGAACAAATGAGAAAATGGCAAAGAGCCCCATCAGGGCATGACAAATGGCAGGCACACCCAATTTGCACTCAGCGAAAGCACCACATAATATTATTCTTGCACATAAAATAAGTTGGTTGGTCAAATAATGTAATAAGAGTATATGTAACTCTCCTGTTCCCAGCGAGGTGGTGCAAAATGCACAGCCACACTGTTAGGGAACTAGTTGTTAACAGGAGGATAAACAGGACACAGCTAAGGATTCTAGAGCAAAAAGAACCCAGGGCAAGGATGTATAACGCTGTATGTAGTAGTTGAAAGCAAATAAGTAACAATACTTGGTAGGACCCCCAAGGGGAGTCCAAAACCAAGCGGAGATCTAAGTGGCAGTGCTTGGGTGCCTCAATCTGTATGGGACCAGTGCAGCCCAGCGGTGCACCAGATATAATAGATATTACTGTTATAATAAAACGGCCAACGTTGTTAGTGACCTCCTTGAGGAGGCCCACGCACAGGTTCACCCAAGGAACCATATTTTTAAAATGTAAGCTAATGGGAATTTTTATTAAGGAAAGTCGACCAATGAGGAAGGTTGGTCTTAAGGAAACATACTTGAAAAATTTGGGGGAATTTGTAAGCGGCTGAAGTGGTGCTAAACCTAAGTGCACCGATAAGCACAAGCTTCCATCGGCCATGGTACTATATCTCAAGATTGATTAAACCTGAGTTATTTATTGTAGGCAAGGCTGACATAAGTTAAAAATTAAAAAATTGAACAGGTTTCAAAACCCCGTTTACCAACCAACTGAAGAGAACAGTTGATATTGATAATATAGCTAGTGCGTTTTAGTTGCCTGCTGTAACGCAGGGCCAAACATCACGCACATCCCTAGGACCAAGCTGAGCATATCTCTCCTGAAATTAGCATTTGTCCAGGGTATGTTTGAGGTCAGGAAGGCCTGCCAACTTCACCTTTTTAGCCTCCTGACGACTATCTTGATCCTTAAAGTTGGTTCCCTCAATCATATCGTAAATCCATGATTTCAAGCTGCATTATCCTTCAACTTAGAGTTAAAGGGTGGAACAGTACCCATTGGATACCAAATAGATATAATAGAACAAATATCTACCAAGCCAGGTCGTTGAGTCCAAAGGCCTTCTGCTGAGGGCTAGCTAGAATATGACTATACCACCCAGCCGTCATGGTTAAATAGAATTATTATTGTACAGACTGCTGTAAATAAGGCTGAGCATGAGGAGGCTAAGAGAAAAAGTTGGCTGGCCAGCCTGACTTGAGGCACACCTTGTCCCAACGCTGCGTAAAGGCAAGATATGCCCAAGTTGGTTATAGGGATGCATGTGATAGTCAGATGAGCGTCACATCTGTGACATTAAAATGAAACCAGTTATTTAGAAAATTATGATGGAACATGCATATGGTTAGAGAACGGGGCTTTTAAGACTCATTCAATTTATAATGGTACTAAATCAGAAAAAATAAAACTCCAGTAAATCACACAAGTTTGAGCTTATTGTAGTTGTAATATGATAATAGATTTGAAGCTGTGCTTACTTATTAAATTGGGTGTAGTGCCTCACCAGATAAATAATTTCACCAATTGATTATTAATGACTTTTTGCAACTAGCCTTCATTGTTAGCAAAATTGCTAATAGTTAATCCCCATTCATTTTATTTATATAAGTGCATCTGTGTTGTACTTTTAGCTGACCTCTAGGAGATAATGAATACTAGAATTTATTTCAATCCTGTCATTGAGGCCTTTAAGCACTGTCCTCATTTGCGGTGCCCTGTTTCCCCTCTTGCTAGCCAGTTGTTCTAAGGTCGTGGAGTGGAGTCTTCCCCACCACCTCTCAGGGAACATAAGCATTATAGACACTTTCTTGACATTAGTTGACCAAAAACCTAATGGTCATGTTGGAATTTATAATGTGTGGTATTTTCTCTTTGTGGTGATGGGGTGCATTGGCTAAGCATCGTGTTTCTTTTACTTTGGGCCAAGGTGTTATCATTCATTTTGGCAGTGTACCAGCTTGATATTTATCTTTTTTAATGCTCATAGTGTGACTCCCACCCTTTCTGCGAGTGCTTGGTGGTTTTAGACCATTTGAGGCCTGGTTGCTTTGCTTCCAATTTTCCCACCGCTTCTCTTCTTTATGATAGAAGCAGCCCTAACTTTCTTTCTCCTGGCGTTAAGCGGCTGCGTCAGCTTACAACTTGGGCTCCTGCCTGGGGTTTTCAAGTTTGGAAAATTGTGTTGTGGATGGCAGGGGTGATAGAGGGTTTGGAGCCTCCTGGAAGTCGGTAAACCTGAGTTCACTGCTTTTCAAACCTTATGTGATTCATTCATGCACCGTGGATTCAGGCGCCTTTGTTTCCACTATTTTTATAGAATCCACTTGGGTCCCAGGATTACATGTGAAGAAGTTAAAATGGCATTTGTTATTCGTCATTGGATATTCCTGCAAGGAACTCCCTGGTAGGACAGGATCTCCCTGCCAAATTTGATCATCTAATTAAAGCTCCTTGGGGTTATTTTCCCACCTCAACTGGAAAGTGAGTAGGTAATTGGGCCATCATTGTTTCTCCTGGTAAGGCCACTATAGATACTGGCCTCAAAAACCCACGCACTCCTTTGATAAGGGAGGAGTCTTATCCTTCCATTACTTCAGTTTTGGGAAGCTCAATGGTGGGCAGAGGTCTAGCCTTGAGACTTTAATTAAATGTCTCAATTGATTTGCCCATGATGATGTCGCCTGCATAGGACCCTATAAATATGGCGCCTAAAACTATGGATTCTTCTTTGAATAGGTTGGGGCTCACCACTGTCCCTCCCCTCTCTTCGGGGGAATTAAGGGTTTGGTAGAGTCTAGACCTGAATTTAACTTAAAAGCCACATCAGATATGGTTTCCCCTCTTAAACTCGTTCCTAGGGAACCTGCTGAACCATCTATGGGGGCCTATCTGAAATGGTGTTGGATAGCAAAGATCAGCTGGATATCAGATTAGCCATGGTGTCATAAATGCCCAAAAACGCGTTTTCTAACGAAATTTATAAATTAAAAACGAGCCAAAAGGAAGCTCTTGCAGGTCTAATATTGCAACAATTCCAGTGTATCACATCACTATTAAGAACCCGCTATTGTGCCCTAAGATGATTCAGAGAACTGAAGAAGTTAAAAAAGAATTATTGCTTTAAAATGCTGGCAAATATGCTGCTGCTGAGGATATGGTGAGATATGTACCCTCAGTAGTAGGGTTTGCAAACTACCCTTCACTCTTCTTTTATGGGAAACTCCATTCTTGGGGTGTAATAAGGTTTAAGGAGGATGCCTCTGGGGAACTGTTGGCGTTATCTGTTAACAATAAAGATCAATCTTGTTATTTCCTACCTTCTGCTACTCTTTGCTTTTTCTCTTAGAAATTCAGTATAAATATTTTTGGTGGATACTGAAGCCTCTGAGAGTTTTATTGACTAGGACCTGAATGACTACCTTGAGTTAGTAACTTACCTAATGGTATGGTTAGGTAAGGTGCATCCCAGGGTATTCCTACACTAAAGGTTCAGGGGTTAGTTGATTTCCAAGTGGGTAACCAACATTTGGATGACAGTTTTTTGGAAGTTAAAAATCTTCTGTACCAAAATTATCCTGGATGTGGAGTGGTGGAAAAAAATTGATATCCAAACCAATTTTAAAAAGAACTCCTTGACATTATCTCTTAAGGATGGAAAGAGGTTAGTAGTACCCAGGCTAGAAGGAGACACCCACAGAAACTTGCCCTGATAGCCAAATGTACAAAAACTTACCTTTGCACCCCTGCTGAAGCCCACTCCTGAATGCCCCTACCTTATTACTTGAAGGATTGTAGTCTTCCTTTTATGCAGCTTCCACAAATGTTTAAACATAAAAATCTGAGTTTAATTGTGAATTAAAGATCACAGTGGACTTGATGCGCATTTCCTCTACCATCTACCCATTGACTTTATGGGAAGAGGCAGCCTTGGATTTGTGGGTCACAAAGCACCTAGCTAAGGGGTCCATATTTTGGCAGATCCTCCAGTGTGCTCACCACTTCTCTTTGTGGATAAAGCAGATGGAACTCTAAGCCCCAGTGTGGATTATGCCAACCTGAACTTAGTTACCATCCCTAATCTGCATCAAATCCCAGTGGAGGCATAAATTTCTCACTATATCAAGAAGGTGAAGGTCTTCTACAGATTGGATTTCTTGAATGCTTATAACCAGATTTGCATCAAAAAAGGGCAGGAATAGCTCAATGCATTCTATACCTGGAAGGGTATTTTAAAATTCTGGGTTATGTTTTTGGGCTCAAAAATGCGCCTGAAGTGTTCCACCGTCATATTGATGTGGCCTTAGGAAAGTTATTGGGGTATGTTCAATAGTTTACATAGATGACATTCTGGATTTCCCCTGATCCAGCATCACATGCAATCCACCTGTGGCAATTAGTTGAGTATTGGAGGGCGGCGAAGCTAACCCTGAAAATCAGTAAGTGCTCGTTTTTTAAGTCCCAGGTCACCTTCCTGGGTAACATCGATTTCAACAAAGGCAACATGATCACTTCAGACAAGGAAAAGGCAATCCGCAAGTGGCCCACAATGACCTCAGTTTAGGAGTTGAGGAGCTTTTTTGGGGCTTGTATGATCCTGTTAAAGTTTGTCAAGTCTTTCTGAGGTAGCGGCGCCTTTATATAAGGTTTTTTGTACCAAAATTCTTTAGTGGTCCTCTTTACTAGAGGAGGCCTTTTAAGAAGTGAAGTGAACTCTGCTGTCCACCTCTGTTCTCCATCACGTGGACCCTGAGAGGGAGTTTTAGTGGCCACAGATGCTTCCAACTTTGCCATAGCTGTTGTATTCTTGAAGGAGGTAGAAGATAGAGTCAAACATCCCACAGGATATTTTCCTAGTAAAATGTCCCTGTCTGAGTTGAATTTTTCTGTTTAAAACAAGGAACTCTTGGTGGTAGTGGAGGCACTAACCTTTTGGCGTCATCATTTACATGGTTCTTCATGGCCATTCTGCATCAACACAGATCACTGTGCCCTTTTGTATTATTGTGCTCCACATGTCCTGACCCACAACAAACCTGGTGGCATGAGACCCTTGCTCAATTTGTGTTCCCTTATGAGTTTACAAAGGGCAAGGAGAATGGGTTGGCTGACGCTCTGAGCCAAAACCATGCGTTGGAACCTGATCCCAAGGAGGTAGAGCTGCAAAACACCCACTTGATGATTCCTACAAGTAAGGTTGTATCCAAACAATACTCCAGCACTACATGCATTCCAGTTCTTCCTGCGCTGGAGCACCTGATGGAATATAGTATTTTCAGGAAGATTATCCTTTCCAAGTACCTATCATTGGAATGTGCTATGGTTCTTACAAAAGTGCAAGTTGAATCAGTAGAATATCACCAAGAGGTACCATGTAAAGGAGGAGCCGATATGGTTCTATAGGAACTTATGGGTCCTACCAGTCCACTTCATCTGGAAAGAATTAAGGAGCACCACGGTGGCATCACTGTAGGACAGTTTGAGAAGGAGAAGACTTTGGAGCTTATCCGCTGTACTAGAACCAGAATGAATTGGATTCACAGGTTACAAGGATTTTTAAGGAGTGCCTAGTTTGCAATTATATTAAGCCAAATCTAAAGCCTCTCATGGGGTTGTTGGTATAAGTCCAGAAGGCAACAGTAACCTGGACTTCCCTTTTAGTTGACTTTATTGTGGAGCTACCCTTGTCAGAGGGATATGATGCTATCTTGGTAATAATGAAACGTTTAGTAAGTTTACACATTTCATTACATGTAGCACCGCAGTAACAGCAACGCATATGGCAAACTAATTGTTCCCAAGTATTTCCCTCCATGAGGCGCCCCAGGAATTTATAGTGATCGTGGACTCCAGTTCACATCAGTGTTTGTGGAGATATTGTGTAAAAATCTTCAAACTTGTCCCTGCCGTTTCAAAGCCTACCACCCCCAATCAGATGGGCAGACAGAACAAGTGAACCAGTGCCTTGAACAGCTTTCACGGAGTTGCACTGAAACAAACCATTCTGATTGGGCTTCTTATCCTCACCTGTACCAATTTAGCTATAACAACGCCCAACATGCCTTTTATTAGGTGTTCTCCATTCTTTGCCAATTATGGCTTCAACCCTGCTTTTAATATAGGACCCAGTTGTGAGTCAAAGGTGGAACCAGTGGTGGACTTTACCAAGTCTGTCAAAAAGTACATAATTTTATAATTAAATAATATATTTGTATGAGTGGATTTCCAGGAGAAAGAGGAGATGGGCCAGGACAGAGGAGTCAAGTTGACCACCCTCCATGACATTAAATTTACTATAGATAATAGTTGTGCTAAGTCCAAACAGACCCAAGTAAATCCCCAGGAATCGCGTGATGGGTGCCAAGTGATACTTGATGGAATTAAGGGTTACCCAATATAATATGAATTAAGATGTTCACTACAATTAACTTCTGAATGCAGATTGCATTTGTTTACAAGATTGAGTTTACTAAAGATTGAGGTGTTCAGTTATTGTCAAAGTCTCAAATTTGTGATTGCATGAGATATAAGACTATTAGGGGTGGGGGCCTCATTCTATTGGCTAGAGTCATTTCCAAGTCCAATGAATTAATTGAGGCCTAAATTTTCGATTTTCCCTTTGAAATTGGTTTCACCCTGACCAATCTCTTTGTCAGTCATCTCCTTAATAGAGGAACTTTGCTTATATATTTATATATTATAAAATATGTTACATTCTGTTGGCCCTGCGTTATACTCCTTATGGAGGTATCCTGAATTTATATAGGAACTAAAGTCGTGGGTGCTGTAGTGGGTGCATGCGCACCAATCTTAGTGATATTCTTCCCTTGGAGAGTTAGAGACACTATCCTCACAACAGATGAACAACCTTTCTAGTTGGCTTACTAGAATTTATTCATGTTTGATATTTGCTTAATGTGAGGGGGTGTGATGGCTGTACACCGTGGTTCTGATGCTTTTAACCTTTGCATTATAATTCATTTTGGAAATGAGCCAGCTCAGCATTTCTTTTTGCTGTCTGTGGTGTGACTCCCATATTTTCTGTGAGTACTTGGTGGGTTTGGACCATTCTAGGGCTTGTTGCTAGAAATCCCAGTTTTTCACCGCTTCTATATAATATAACCATCCTTCTCTTGCCTTCTCCTGATGTTAGGTGGCTGTGTCAGCTTTTACCCCAGGTTCCTACCTAAGTGTTTGTAATTTGGGAAATTAGGTTTAGGTTGGAGAAGGTGATAGGAGGTATGGAGCGTCTCCTGGAGGCAGAACCTGTGCTCTTTGCCATCCAAACCTTCCATGGGTCATTTGTGCTCAGTCAATTTGGCGTTTTTAGGCCCTCTATTTATATTAATTCAGGTGGGTCTCAGACTTACTATGTCCTAACGTCATCAAATTGTCATTATTCTAAAAATTATAATCATTTGGTCAGTAAACACTCAAGAGTGGTGGGCTTTGCTTGACTCCTCCCATTCTGCGTTTGGTGCCCAAGTTTGTAAATTCCCTGCCCCAAACAAAGAGGGGTCCGTTGCTTTGTCCATGGGTGTTTCACAGAAGATAGCCCCTATAAATACTGGCCTTGGAAATACCAATTTCCTTTTGAAACTGGCGGCGTCCGTTGCTTCCTTACCTTCATTTTTTGGGAGAACGCAAGGATTAGCATGTACCTGGACCAGATAGATTAATTAAATGTTTCAAATTTTTGGCCGTAAAGGTTTCACCGGTGGCCACTCTTATAAATAAAGCTCAAAGAAATTCTGAATCCCTTTTGCAATTGGCAGTTTCTGTTGCTTCAGTACCTTTCTTTATGGGAGATCGTGAGAGTCAGAAGGAACAAAAGGCTGATATCTTAATTAAACGTTTCATATAATTCATTATGAGGGTTTCATCAGTGGCATCCACTATAAATACCTCCCTCATCAGGCTCAGGCTTTTGTTAAAAATGGTGGCACCTTCTAATGCCACGCTTCCACTCTTAGGGGAGCCCAGGTGTTTGCAGGGGTCTAACCCTGACGTTTTTATTAGAAGTAATTCATTAAGACGCCCCATTCTGGAATTTCATTCCTTTGAACAAAGTGGACACTCAGCAGAAGATTATCACCATTTTAATAATGGATCATGAGGCACAAATGAATATTCCATTGAATATGGTGCCTCCATTACATGAAAAAGCCATTTTTAAAGGATAGATTTATATATAGACAAATGAGTCTATTTTAATTTACTGTAAGAACTACCCTGAGGCCATATCTGTATACCATATTACTCCTGAGAATACTAGGCTGACTCCCACTATGATTCATCGCACTCAGGAGGTAGAAACTTTTATTAATAGATTATGGTAACAGGCGTGTATTTGCAAAAATGCTAGATATTCTTATTATTTATCAGAGTGACATAATATTCCACTCCTTTCTTTGACAGAAAGATATATCCAGGGGAATGATTTTATCTGAAGTTGATCCCACCTTGGGTTTTGCAGCGGTAAATGAATTAAAAAATGAATGTTCAAGATTTTTTTTTGCTTTTGGCTACTATCTCTTTTCCTTCAGGGGATTTTAGACAACAATTCTAGTGGATATTGGGGCCTCAGAGAACTTTATTAATCTGAACCTAACTGACTGCCTTGAGTTGCACTACATACCTGGGGTATGGTTAAGGCAGGGGCCTTCCAGGTATTACCACCTTAAAAGTTCAGGATCTGGTTAATTATCAAGTTGTTATGTTCCACCTGGCTAAAAACTTCTTGGAGGTCGAAAACTTGCTATATCCAATCATCTTGGAAATAAACTGGTTGTGAACGTTTGGTGTCAAAACTAATTTGAAGGTCAATACCTTAACATTGTCCTAAAAGAGTAGTCATGTATATAGGATTTCACATAATGTTTTTTGTTTTTTTGCAATTTTTTCAGTTTTTCAAACAAATTTTCCATGCTCACATACTTTTTTACATTTTTCACATAATTTTTTCTTGACTCAGAATTTGTAAATGCTTATTATGAATTTGGCATTTCTGTGTTGAAAAACCTAATTATTTAAAAAAGATTTAAAGCAGAAAAATTATGTGTAAAATGGGAAATTTATTTGAAAAATGAAAACTTTTTGTAAAAATCGAAAAAAATTATGCAAAATCCTATAATTATTCCCATGACAGATGGTAGCATCCTAAGTAGATTTTCACAGTGGTCAAATGAGATCAGCTTAATCTTGTGCCTCTGTTGAAGCCCACTCCCAAAGGACTCCTACCCCCTAGTTGTTGGGGTTGGATCCTTCATTTGATGCAGCTTCCATAAATGCCTTACTAGATCACTCAGAGTTTGATTGTGAGTTTAAGCTCAAGTTGACCTGGATTGCTCTTCTCTCCCATTTACCCTTTAGCCTTGCAGGAGGAGGCAGCATTAAATGTTTGAGTTACAGAGCAATTTGCCAAGGGGACTATTTTCCAGCGTACCTCTTCAGTATGCTCACCGCTATTCTTTGTGGAAAAAGTGGATGTGACACTATGTCCTTAATATAAATTAAGCTTGAATAATGTTAAAATACCTGACCTACATCCCATTCCTTTAAAGGCGCAAATTGCCCCCTATGCAGAGAAGGCTAAAGTCTTTTCCAAGCTATACTGCTTGAACGTCTTTAACAAGATTCACTTCAAAAAGGGCAAGATTAGTCACTGCATTCTGTATCAGGAAGGAAATTTTCAATTACAGGCCATGCCTTTTGAGCTCAAGAATCCACCTGCAATTTTACAACGTTGTATCAATGTGTCCTTGGGGTAGTTTTTGGGCTATGTGTAGTAGCCTAGATGGATGTCATTCTGGTTTTTTTCCTAGATCAAAAAGTCCCATAAAATCCACTTTTGGAAGGTGGTTGAGCATTTGAGGGAAGCAAATCTAATGCTGAAATTATTAAGTGTTTTAATCAAGTTCCTGGTAACCGTTTTAGATAACATCATGTTCAACAAAGGCCACATGATCGCTTCAGATAAGGAGAAAGCAATCCGCGATTGTCCCACACCAACCTCAGTTAAAGAATTGAGAAGCTTTTTGGGGACTTGCACCTTCCTTAAAAGGTTCAAGCCAAGACTTTTG
The DNA here is from genome assembly GCA_022478985.1 of Massospora cicadina. Taxonomy (NCBI): domain Eukaryota; kingdom Fungi; phylum Entomophthoromycota; class Entomophthoromycetes; order Entomophthorales; family Entomophthoraceae; genus Massospora; species Massospora cicadina. Next base: position 16,050 of record JAKSZP010007191.1, on the reverse strand, counting down.
GAGGTGGTGGCGCCTTTGTATAAGGCAAGTGTTGCCAAGGGTCTCCAATGGTCCTCTGCACTGGAGGATGACTTCAAAGCAGTGAAGTGTACTCTGCTTTCCAAGTCAATTCTTCACCATGTGGACTCTGAGAGGGAGATTATAGTGGCTACTGATGCATACAACTTTGCAATAGCTGTGGCTCTCTAACAAGAGGGCGAAGACAGAATTGAGCATCAGTGTGATGTTTGTTGAGAAATTAATATGACTGGATGATAAGCCATATATCCAGCGGATTGTAATTTAGAGTCAAGGCGAGCCTTGAGATCAAGTGGAAGATTATGTTGACATGAGGCTTTTGATTGAAATATTCATAGTTTAGCAAATCGAGGGAATTCCGCCAAAACTTCAATGATAGAATGAAACATCTAAAGTTTTAGCAAATAGGGATTTACTAAGTGGAAGGGTTGAAACTGATTAGAAATATAAAGGATCAAGAGTTGAGTGTGAAAATTATAAAGGGTTCTTTTGGAAAGTGGAGAAGCGAGTAGGAAAGGATGCAGAAGTAACCCATTAGTTTATATAGTAAATAAAGTGTTATTGCTGGGGCAATAGCTCCTTAATTTAAATTCTTTATTATTATTTATCAAGGACCAGCAATTTTAATATTGCTCATCCATTTCTCAGTGGGTTTACTCTGTGCAACCAGCTCGGCAAATATAAGCTAAGACACCAAAAGTTTTTGTGATGCTCACTACAGGGGGCCCATTGATCAACACATTAAAAATTTCATATATGCCAAAGCCATGGCTCAACTGGCTTACCTTGATGGGGTACTACCCCAGTTTATTGAGTTATCCCAATATGTGGAATTGTAGCCTGCCTTGGATACTCTACTCCAGGCTCAAAAATGCTTTTCCAAAAAAATAAAAGTATAACAGATCAGCTCGCCATGGCCTTTCACCAACTGCACCTGGTGGGTGGACAAATCAACCAACTTACCAACCACTTGGGCGACTCTAAAGAGCGGCTTTAATGTGCAGAGCATAAATGAAATAGTTGTGTTGGGGAGGAAGGGGTCTGCTTTGACATCTGCTCACATTTTCCTGTGATGAAAATATACCTGTATTCTTTAAGCGGTTTGAATTTGCAGTGGAATGGACTTCCAATTGAAGGAAAGCTAAACTGTTGTTATCCGCTTTGGAAGTTGACATTACTGACCAAGTCACATGTTAACTTATGAGTTGTACCATAACATATTAAGAAGTGAAAGAGATTGTGTTCGCCTGTTTGGGGGTGTGGCGAAAATATCTTAGTGCAAGGTAGAGTTTTTGACGATACAGTTTCAAAAGAATGAGTCCTTGGTGGAGTTTGTGGAGCGGTTCACAGCTGAGGCCATGTGTTGTTGGGAGCAAATATCTTTGAGTTTTAAAAGCCCCAAGGGGCTCCTAGTGTGGGCAACTATTGCGGGATGAAGGCTTGGTGTACTGCTCCCACCACACTAGGGCTGCGCGAATCTAAGCATCACTTAAAATGTGGGCCCAATCGTGATTGGGAATAGCTCATGATACCCTCTAAACTGACATATTCCCGCCCTATTTAAGTACTGGGCAGCTCGTCTGCACCAGCCAGGACAGGCCATATGCCTCTCATCCCCCTTGCAGGGGACAAGACCCAATGACCCCCAGGTTTAAGACCCCTGAGGAGGGAGAAGCCGAAGCCTTCCCCTTTGTCACCTACATTCTTTTAATGAAGATGATGCTCTCCGGCCCCTTTTTGTCCAGGAAGCCTTGGAGTCCTTTTGGATCAGCCTTAATTTTCTTGCATGATCCATCTTGTTACCAGCCAGCACATGCCGACTGAACTTCCAGCTAGCCAAGCTTCAGGCCAACTCAGCAAACTGCCGCGTTTATTGTAGGCAGGTGAACCTGTCAGGCAAACAGAAAGTAAAAATTAGACTGGCCTGCAAGCCTAGGTGCCAAAGCACCCAAACAGCAAGCCATAATGCCATAGGCACTGCTTCTGGTACGACGGATATGGAACTGGAGATGAATTTCATCAATAACTTCTGGTGATCCAGAATCTCATACAGGCACATAATAAAATATCAGATGAGTACGGCCATTAACCCTGAGGGGAGTGTGAGGGTCAGCAGAAAAGGCGGTTTTTTTACAACATAAATAACTAGAGTTTAGAAAAAAGGGTTTTAATGAAAAATTTAAGAAAGAAAAATTGACCAACAATTTTCTCAGTGCGATGCAACTGATTAAACAGTGGTCAATTTAGAGAGGAAACAAGCTGGGATTGGGTCCCTCAAGTTTGACCTTTTTGGCGAATTGTTCAGGAATGGGGAACAGATAAGATAACTGAGAATCAACATCAAAGAATTTGGTGGCAGGCCGAGTCACTGTCAGTTCTACCTCAAACATCTGAACTGAAGCTCAGATACATTGCTGATGGTTGGCATGATGGCGTTTGGCCCAATGAGCAGAAGGGAATCCCCAAGGCCACCCCACATAGGGGTGGTACCATTTGGTTGGGAACAAGTTTGGGACGCCCAAAACACCCATGCCTGGTCGCTGGGCTGTTTGTTTGGTCAAGAGCGTTGCATCAGTTGCAATGCCCAATTTTCTGGAAGAGAGCTTTGAACCCTCATTGATGGTGTCCGATGCTATTGCCTTCCCATTGGGGATGATCCCAGATGATTTCGAGGGGGTTGATTTTTTTTGATCATAGTGTTAGCCAAATTGAAGCCATTGGCAATTCCAACCAATGGGGCAGTCTTCATCCCTTTCTGACTACATGAGATCCAACTATCAGGCTTACTCCCACTCAATTTTGGGTCAATTGGTTTCATTTCAACAATCTCAGCACAGATTTCCCTGACCAACTGTACCAGTTCTGCTGAGGTGAGTGTGGGCACCGGGGGAAAAATTGGAAGTGGAAGAGCTGTTACCCAGCGCTCATCTACCATGTGAGCGAGGTCGCCTTGGGTAACGAGGGGTACAGCCACCCTCTTCAATACTTTCTTGGTCAGTAATGGGAAAAGAGCCTGATCAATGGCCAGGGGACGTTCCACAGGACTTAAAGTACCAAAGTGCAGCCAACCAGGATTGCCCCTCTCTTGTCCTGGGGTCCACACTCTCACAACGCCATCTTGTGGGAAGGCCATTTGACAGGCATCTTGCCTGACTCATAAGCCCCCTTCCTTCCCATATTATCCCCTCAGGGAGTGGTAGACACCCACAAAAACAGATCAGCACAGTCATCACTACCATCCCGCACTTCTTTCAGGCCACTACAGGACCCAAACACGTGCCTCTCTGGGTTCTGGTGTTAGCTACTCACCCAAGTTTCCACAGGCTTTCCACAGTTGCACCATGTGGAGGCCCCAGCTTACCCTAATTAGCCCACCAGGAGCAAATATCTTAACTAACAAGGAGGTGGGCATAGTGATGATGGCGGCTGTTAAGCCTTATTGAGACCTGTATAATGCTATGTCCTACATTCTTCAAGATGACGCGGAGCTTTAAAAAATGTCAGCCAATTACGCCATCTATATGTCACCTTTAGTGCTCCTAATGTGGAACAGAAAATTCATTAAACTGCTATAAATCCCTGGTAAGACTTGGACAACAACAACTTGGTTATAATCCGCTGGGTAATACTCATCCATTTAACGTATTAGTGGTTCCTTTCTGTCCCCACTATTCTCAATCAGCTCATCCTCAGCCAAAAGGATCCATCTTTTAATTTTTAACCCAGACCTTTTCGGAGTGATATAGAGATGAAGGCTGTTTATAACTACTTGTTTCTCGTGTAGCCAAAGGGCCATTATGCAGCTAGCTGTCCAGGCATACTGAATGCTCATACAGTACTGGCTGCCCTGATCAAACTGGGAAAAGGTCAAGCGGAGCAGAGATGGGATGCTCTACATTTGCTAGTTCAAATTCAATTGCCCTTGAAGTAACCCCAAGTCGCTTTGTGTTGGTCCTGGTGATCGCCCTAAAAATTTATTGTATCACCAAATTCCCTAAGATATCTTGGCCTCAAAATGAGGGAGAGACCCAAATCGCGTATACTTAGAGTTCCGCTGAGAGGTGCAGAAGCCATACGCCTGGCAAATCCTTGACCGGAAAAATATAGTCAATGTTGGACCCTCAACAAATGTCGCAACCCTAAAGGGGATGAACGTGGCCATTCCAGTGGAGAAAATTGCCCAGGAGTATCCTCATTTGGGCGCCAGTATTATCACTTTACTGGACGACAAGAAGCCCTTGTATGTGCATGTAATAAACACCAAAGGTTCCTCTTGTTCAGAATGTACATACTGTGATATTTTCGTTCATAGTAAAACATTAAGACGATTTTAAATACTGGCGCTCCAGTCAATTTAACATCCATCAAGCTAGTGTCTAAGCCTCTGCTGAAGCCTGATGTGGAACATCAAGTAGTGTATGGGACTTCAGGGGAAAAACACTGTGTCAGAGGGCGCATACAATGCATTGAATTTGAGGTTTGGGTCAGTCAGCTCATCCGCTCCAGCAGTGGTTTTGCCTAATAATAACTACGACATGTAGATTGGTGCTGAATTCATGCGGAGATTTGGGGTTGTGGTCAATATGGCGGATGAAAACATCAGTATCATAGGATAACAGATCCCCCTTTACTTTAACTCCAGTGGAGTCCCAAAGGACCCAATTTAATCCAGCTAGTTCAATCTAGCATATAGCAATGGGGTAATTCCTGTTCATTATTGGTGGATGAAGAGGAGAACTAGAGCTCTTCCTAGCCAGATATATTAGTACAATAGTATTCCACTCTGGGCGGCAAGCACTTTAAGTATACCTTCAGGGAATCATGTTATAATATGGATGGATCTCTAAGTAGACACCCCTGAAGGACTATACGGGGAGGTATGGGACCCTACCAGCAATCACAGCTTAAACCCCATGTGGCTCCGCGGTTACTGTTGCCAGGGTATGGGGAAGTGAAAATATTTATAGAGAACCTACAGAAGGAGTCCATGATGGTCCAAAGACAACAAGTGGTGGCTTATTTACACCTGACCCCTATTGATAAGGTTCATCACATGATAATTTCAGTTCTTGGGAAGACTTTGGCCTACCTGTAAAAACACTCTCGCATAATGACAGTGGTTCCGTGGGAAGCTATAACTGGGCTGTCAGAGGAACAGGAGGATAGAAGATGGCTCTGTTCAAAAAGTATTGAGGAATTTTTGCATCCACCAACCATGACTTGGGATGTGCGCTGGGAGTGGTGCATAAGGTGGACACGGGTGATCACCCCCACATTTGTTCACAGCCTATTCAGTGCTCTAAAGTGGTGGAAGAGGTTGTCTGATGAAGTAGACCAATTGATTCAATTTGGGATGTTAGATCCATCCAAGAGTCCGTGGGCATCACTGACGCTTATTGTTAAGAAAAAATATGGCACCAACTGGGTGGTCATTGACTACCAAAAGCTTAATAGGATCACAAAGAAGAATTCCACCCCCTCCCACAGATTGACGACATGTTAGATCAACTGGTAGGGGCTAATTATTTTTCTGCTATAGATTTGATATCAGGGTACTGGCAGATCAAGTTGCAAGCGGTGGAATAGGAGAGCTGCACTATAGTCACCTATAAGGGTTGTTCCAACTCACGCGTATGCCACAAGGGCTATGTAACGCCCTTAGAAATGTTTCAGCAGGCGATGGACACGATCTTAGGCAATTTGAAGCTGTCCTGCGTCCTAGTTTACCTCGACAATATCTATGTGTTCTCACGGACATTGACAGAACACCTGGACCATTTGGAACAAGTGTTCCGCCGCCTAGCTGACGCATACATTAAGATCGAGCCTCAGAAGTGTCATATTTTAAGAGCACTTAGAATGCCTTAGGTTGATAGTGGACTTCAAGAGCCTTAAACCCCCTATCTGGAAAAGGTGGATGTCATATGTAGGATGACGTGGCAAGGCAATAAGCACGATGTCAAAGTGTTTTTGGGAATGGTCGGGTACTGCTGGCAGTTCATTCCTTACTTCAGTTGTATTGGGGCACCGCTTTTTGAGTTATTGAAGAATAACGCCATATTTGAATAACTGAACAATGTCAAAACGCTTTTAATGTCTTGCAGTACGCTTTGTAGAGCGTGCCCATTTTTAATATCCCAACTTCAAAAAAATTCTTCATGAAAACAAATGCATCACTTTCCGCTGTAGGGACAGTATTATCTCAGAAGGATGATGGCGTAGAGCACCTGGACGCATTTTGTAGCTGAAGCTTAAACAGTCATAAAGGAATTACACTGTGACCAAGTGGGAGTGCCTAGCGGTGATATATGCATATAAACAGTTCTGGGTATACCTACACAGGGTGAAATTACAAGTGTTAACAAATCATGCCTCCTTGCGTTGGCTGAAAATTCTCCATGAACCTGAAGGGCAGCTCGGGTGATGGGCATTAAAGCTCCAAGTGTATGACTTCAAGATAGTACACTGGCTGGGAGTGAAGCATCAGAATGCTGACTGTCTCTCACAAAAACCAATGGTCGCCATTATGGCAGATTTGGCCAACATCATGTATGAGAAGATGGTGGTGAGAAAATATCATGACAAACTGCCACATGTGATCAAGGCGCTAGATGGGCTTAGACTTGATACCTTTTTGCGCAATAGGGAACTATATAAGCGGATTGGAGAATTGACGTTGAGCTTTCCAAAACCCTCCGCCAGGCCCACAATTATCCTGGATGCACATAGGGCGGTAGGGCATGGAGGGGTGCAGAAAACGCTGGAGTTCTTGTGACTCCATTACTATTGGGAGAGCATGCATTATGATTTTCTGGATACTGGTTGTTGTCATCAGTGCCAAGTTGAGAAACCTTTCCACAAGAAGACCACCTACCATCTGGTTAAGCCCCATTTCACATGGCATATTGTTTCTCTTGACATGGTAGGGCCTTTGCCAACTGGCGCAAATCAATCTAAATATACAATAGTAACAATTGATAATTTGACAAGATGGGTGGAAGCAAGGGCAATCAATGTTCAGGGGCTATCACCACCGCCAAGTTTACCATGGTGTGTGCCATACAGTGACATGGCTTTCTGCAGTTTATCCTCATGGACAACAGAACCAATTTCACATTGCACATCCTGCTCAAGTTAAACAAACTGATGGTAATCTGCAGTATCTTGACTAAACCCTACCACACTGAATCAAATGTAATGGTGGAATGGGTCAACGGGACATTGGTAAACATTCCCCAAAATATGGTAAATGACCGGCCCTCTGAATGGAGTACCCTCTTGTCCAACGCCATCTTTGCCTATAGTATTAGATACCACTCATCAACGGACAATAGTCCTTTCCAATTGCAATATGGTAGACATCAGGCTTGTCCCGCTTTACTTTACTCCTGTGTGGAGAATCCTGGTGGAGTAGAACCACATCATCTAGACAACTTAACAAAGACGCTGATAAAATTACAAATGGGAGCTTATTCTACCAGATTAGCTAAGAAGATTTGTGATCAGGTGGCTGAACAAAGTAGACAAAGCCTCCCATAGTTTGGGGTAGGTGATCTTGTCCTGTTCCACGACTAGTATATATTTGGAAGGAAGAACAAGCTCTCTAACATCTGTACTGGATCGTTTGAAATAATCAAGAAGACTGGTATCGATGCCTACACCATTAAGGAACCTGCAAGTGGTCAGATTATCAATTGCGTTCACGAAAAGTTCCTCTGAGAACACAAGCAATAGGAGCTTATCATCCAGTCAAGGGGGGTAATTTTGAGAAATTGGTATGACTGAGTGATAAGCCATATATCCAGAAGATTGTAATTTAGAGTTGAGGTGAGCCATAAGATTGAGCGTAAGATTATGTTAATGTGAGGAAAATCAATTAAATTGTTCATAGTTTGGTTAATTGAGGGATTTCCGCTGGAACTTTGATGATAGATTAAAACACCTAAAATTTTAGCAAATATGAATTTACTAAGTGGAAGGGTTAAAACTAATTTAGAATACCAAGGATCAAGAGTTGAGTGTGAAATTTAGAAAGGGTTCTTTTGGAAAGTGGAGAAGAGAGTAGGAAAGGGTTAGCAGAAGTAACTATTAGTTTATGTAATAAATAGATTGGTATCATCAGGGCAATAGCTCTTTATTATTAATTCTTTATTACTATTTATTGAGGACCAGCAATCGTCATATCGCTCATTTGTTGCTCAGTGGGTTTACCCTGTGCAACCAGCTTGGCGGATTCAACCTAAACCACCAAAAGTTAACAATACTTTTTGTGGAATATGTCCTTATCTGAGTTGAACTACGCTGTTTATTACAAGAAACTATTAGAAGTAGTGGAGCACTTGTCCAGATAGTGACATGTTTCCTGGTATTAACCGCCGCTCCAAAGCCAAGTCCAACAAGCTCTTGGAACAAAGACTAGAACCCCTAGGAGTCACTGATGAACTTTCTAAGGTCATTGACAGAAAATGGGTACTGGCTTTGCCATCCAGGGCTGAGGAAAAAGGCCCATCTATAGAGAAAAATCTGGCAAAAATCAGCCCAAAAATCTGGAAAATTACAAGATATCTGATTACGGAATTCAGCCAAATTTGTAGAATTTGATTTCGTTGATAAAAGAAAAGTTTATGGCCCAGATCAGATTTTGATCCATTTGGAACCTTTGTGAATTATTCTCCTTTAATTAAGTCCTAAGCCGAGAAAGGCTTTGCTTTTCTCAGATACTCTGATCAAATTAATAAAGTTTAGGAATTTTGGGAAAGTTTCCTGCAATCTTTTGGTTATTTTAACAAAATTTACCTCTCAGAAGTTCCATGATGGCTGAAGTCATTTTTCCACTCTGGTTTGCCTCTACAGCAGTATGCGATCCCTCCACCCACTCTGTGGCCTATTCCACCAGCTCTGCCACTTTCTATTTCACCGCCCTTTATCCTAGATTTTACGCCTCCTTTCCCAGCTCCCATGACCTCTTGTCTCTGATGGTCGTGGCCAGTTTGGTGGGAGTTATGCTCCACAGATTCATATGGAATCATAATACAGACCATTTAGGACGTTTCTTTATTTTTTTGGGTCACTTGCCCTTGTTATCATACCTTTAGCCTGGGTCTTTCCCCTTAGCGACCTCCTACGTTCCAGTTTCCCTGACAGCACTGACCTATTGGCAACATCATCTTCATGCTTCTCCCCAGCCCTTCCATGTTTGGACTGACCATAAGCTTTGTTATACTACTGGGCTCCTCATGTCCTGACCCCTGACAACCTTGCTGGAATGAGATCCTTGCCCAAAATGTGTCTCTCTTAGAATTTCACAAAAGGCAAGAAGAATATTTTAATGGATGCTTTGAACTAGTGCCCTGTGTTAGCTCCTTGTCAATAAAGATGGAGTGCACAACACCTACTTGGTGATTCTTCCAAATAAGGTTGTATCCAAGCAACACTACAGCAATACATGAATTTCAGTTTTTGTCTTAAATGGAGAATCTAGATTATTATGGCATGTTCATAAAAGTCGTCCTTTCTCAGTCCCTATCAGCGTTATATACTAAGGTTTTTGCCAAATGCAGATTAAAGTAGGGGGATATAACCAAGGTTATCATAAAAAGGAGGGATAATATGATTCCATGGACGCTTATGGGTTCTCGCAGGAACACCACCTGAATATAAATAAAGAAAATAACTATGGGATAACTGTAGGGCACCCTGGGAAAACAAAAACCCTGGATCTTATCTGTTTAATATAAATTTAAATTTAAATTTATTGCGGGGAAGGCCGACCATGGGACGGACTCTTCTGAATATGACTCAGACGAGACAAAACTCAGTACCAGGTGAGGCACCCCAGAGAAGCGATGCTATCTCTTGTTGCCAGCGGGAACGCCACTTATGGGAAGGGGAGGGAACGTGTGTAGGGGGCGTAGCCACTATTGAGCACGTGTGGAGGAAGGGGTCTGATTTGATGAACCAGACTGGGAACCAGGAGGAGACCAGCTGCCGGCGACGTGGTGGGAGATAACTAAACATCCACGCTTGAAAGTGATCCACCAAATGAGACCGGAATCTGTGGACAGCTTCAGGGAGGGTGGGGATGGATCCGGCGATGGCATCCAAGCCAATCGTGTGGATAGTCCACATGGCGATTGCAACCACCAGAGCACGAAGGGAGGGTGGGAGGGGGAGGCCATTGATGAAGCAAACATATCTCTTGACAGACTGAAGGGATGTGTTTGATCCTGGCCTAGCAGACGTTGGACTTCGCGCCATATTACTTTAGAGGTGGGGCACTTCTCCAGGCGGTGAAACAGCGTTCCATACTGGCCACACACGACACAGGATGAGTGTAAAGCATTAGAGCGCTCAGCTGTACATTACACCCGCCTCAGGCAGCGCCACACATGGGAACGGACTTGAGGCTGCAACAGAGGATGGTGTGCGTATTTCCAGATAGTCTTTTGGGTCTCAGTGGAATAAGGGATGTCCATTATGTCCAGGTAGTCCACCCTGGATAGGACTTGGGGTCGAGTGGGATCACGCCATCATGGATGGGTAGCCCCTGTACCTCTTGTGTGAACTGAGGAGAGGGGCGGCCTCTTTGGGTTGTATGTCCACTAATATGAATTCTCCACTCTGCGCTTCGCATGGAGAGTAGGATTCGTTTGTAGTGGGTTTTGGTACCGTGAGGACCTGTGGCTGATGTGTGTGATGCGAGGTATTTCATCAGGGAGTGGGGGTTTGATGGAATGTTGAGGCCCAAGGCTCAGGAGAAGTTGGAGCGGGCCGCGCGGGACCAGTGTTGGGATAAGAGTGTAGGAGCAGTGACGGCCGCAATCCAGGTGCCTAGGATCTTGGCGGCATGGGCTTTGAAGTCAAGTAGGCCCATGCCACCATGATGATGAGGGCCAAACATGACCTCTAGCCGTACTGGTGGAGGGCGGCCTGACCAAAGCCAACCTTGTAGCAAAGCATACAGGGATTTGAAGAAGCTTGGGGAGAAGGGGATGGCGTGGGCTCCAAACCAGACTTTGGATAGGAGCATAGAGTTGGCAAGAACAACCCTGCCAGTGAGGGTAGTAGGGTGGGCTCTGAGAGAGGCGATTCGCTTCGTCACGTTGTCCTGTATATGGCCCTCCATTACTGCTGACGCGTATCCTCCTGCCTCCAACCAATCGCCCAGATGGCGTACCGGTCCTATGGTAGGTCGCGGCACAAAGGGGAGCACCAGTGGAGCGGTGTGTTTTGAGTTAGTAAGGCGTGGATTTGGGCGAGCAGCTGGGCTGGGTTGGGAACTACTTGCTGGGGCCCAGCAGTTCTGAAACTGACCAAGGAGGATGATTTCGGTTTTGGAGGCGTTTAGTGCCGCGTTGCTTACCCGGGAATATTCCTGGATGAGGGCTTCAAGCGCGCATGCATCTTTATTATTAGACACCCTCACCACGCAATCATCTGCAAATGCCATCATCTTGACTGGGGTTTGACCTGGCACATGGACCCCAGTGAGTTGGGCATTCACATTTCGCAGTAGTGGGTCAAGGCTGAAGTTGTATAAGAGTGGGCTCAGGGGGTCCCCTTGTCGCAGGCCCCTTTGAGGATGGACTATATCCGTTAGGAAACCTGGGCTGCGCACAGCCATTGTTGCAGATTCCGTGAGCAGCATCACCCAGTTAATGAAGCGGGGAGGTAGGCGGAATTGTTGGAGGCAGGCCCTAAGGTATTCCCAGTTTACTCTATCATAGGCCTTTTGTTGGTCCAAGAATACAAGTGCCCCAGAGGCTGTGGACTGACAAACATTAGCCACAGAGTGCACGTTATCCCAAATTGACCTTCTGGGGATGAAACCAAATTGTTCTGGAGAGATGGTGGCAGATGCTACAGTCCCTAAATGGTTAGCCATGATTTTTGTTAAAATTTTGGTGTCTGTGTTTGTCAGAGAAATGTGCGCCAGTTGGCTAAATCTAGCCTATCCCTTTCTTGAAGAGTGTGACTGTAAAAGCCTCATGTCCTCCTGGTAGGAGGCGCGTTTCCAACAGGCTTTGGTTGAGTGAGGCTAGCAGCAATGGGGATATGTATTTAAAATATTTTTTGTAGAACTCATATGGAATGCCATCTGGGCCTGGGCATTTTTGGTTTGGCGCACCGCGAATGGTAGTCCATAATTCGTTCAGAGTAATTAAATTCATTATTTCTGGGTATCAGAAAATGGTGTGGATATGAGCTCTGTTGAGAAATTCCGCCATTTTGGCCGGCTGAATTGGTTTGGCTCAGTATAACTTGGAGTAATATCTTTGCGTTTCAATTGCCACTTCAGCCGGTGTGTCCACAATAGAATTATCCGATCTTTGCACCTGTGTGCAGGCCACGCTCTGGCATGGTGCAAAATTTTTTTGAAGAAGTATGCGGTGCACTTGTCGCCTTTAGTGATGCGTGTGGCCCTGTATTGGACACAAACCTGATGTTTGTGTTGCCTTTCAAGTGTGTTGAGGTGGGCTGCTGCCTCCGCCCACTTCTGGCCCCATGCAGGGCTATATCCTGAGGCTAAAATGTTGGACTCCAAGTGGGCCAATTCCGCCAGCGCGCGCGATATAACTGCCGATGTGGCTTGTGAGCGTCTGGATGAGAGATGGCGATAGTGGCGGATGGTGTCTTTTTTGAAAGTTGCCCATGTGGAAATGGGGTCCACGCAAAATGGTGCAACAAACGATTTTGCCAAAGTTGCCTCTTCCACCCACGTGGAAAATCCTGGTGACGCTAGCTCTGGGGGGCAGATTTTGCACCAATGTGGGGCCTTTGCAACTGTGATGGGTAAGTGGTATGTTATCGAGACCAGTCAGTGGTCGGAGAATTCCATTTTTGTTGTTTTGAAGTGGGAGATGTGGGGTTGGAATTTCGCCGGCGCTAGAATAAGGTCAATGCGGGTCATGGACCTTAATTGGCCATTGTGGATGTGGGGATGCATCATGTTTTCGAGCAGTGGGGCATGTCGTGGCAGCGCATCCATTAACCCAAGGGTGGCTTTTAGAATGCATAGTTCTACGTGACCCTGTGGGGCGTGGGGTGAGGGCAGCCACCAGTCCGTTGGTGAGATTAGCCAACAGTTCATGTCGCCAATTAGGAAAGAATTGGGGGGTAGCAGGAGGGATTTGAAAGACAAGAAAAATTCCTGATGCTCTTGTGCACCGTTTGGGGCATAAATGTTGACAATTGTGTGTGCAACATTGGCCCATGAGAAGGTGACAACGAGCACTCAGTCATTTAGGAATGTTTCTGAAGATGTAAATTTGAAAAAATTGTTTTTCTGAATTAGCACCCCACAGTGCTGCGACCAAAAGGATAGGGATGGGAGGAGCATTGTTTTCCAAGCATCCTCAGAACCTCATGGACAGTGGGTTTCCTGGATGACCAGGATATCCACGGGTAAATCATTTTGTAAAAAACTCAGTTTCCTAGCCCAGGATGGGGAGGCCTTGAGTCTGGCAATATTCAGCGTCCCTAGAGTGAAGGTTTCCCCCATCGCACCTTAGGTGTGAGGGGGTGGGCCCCCTGGCCCACCAGCCTCTTCCAGGTCCCCACGGGCTTTCACAGCAGCACGGGTATTAGCAGCAATGCTATCGGGGTTTTTGTTAATTTTTGCGGAAAGAGTTGCGTTGGCTTTGGCCTTCGCTTTTTGTTTTCCCGACGTCGGACAAATTTTTTGTGGTGCGGATAAGTTCGGTGCACCGTCGAGTGGGGCAAAAAATTTTTTTTGGTTGGGATAGGTCCCAAGTCAGTTTCAACTGGGGCTTGGGTGCAGCGATTGGGTGAGATCAAATCTCCCATCGGATCCTCATATTGAGTGGCCCATTCAGCTTGGGGCTCCTAATCTGATTGGGTGATGGATTCCCAAGTTGCTTCCGCCGTGAAGGTCTCCATGTCCTCCTGGCGTTGTGAGTGTGGGATGGTGGTGGTGACCTTGGCCGCTTCCTTGGCCGCAGTCCTATGGGCCTGCTTGGCCTTCTTCCACTCCTGCAGGGAGATGGGCTTTACCAATAGGTAGCAGCCTTGTGCTCCCCACGGGAAAGCCTCTTTGGTGCTTGTGGTTGGTTCGTAGTGCGCCTCTCCGCTGGCCATGGCTGCTGAGGGGTGCTCTTGGAATGTAATGCCCTCTTTAATGGGGCATGCGTGTGCCTTATGGCCGAACGCGTCACAGTGGGTGCAAATGGGGGGCGCGCTGTCCACGGTTACCCGGAATGGGTGGGTGGTGTGCCCTGCGATATCAATAAAGGTGGAGTGCAGGATCTGGGTTAGGTCCTTTGCGATCTCCTCAGTTGGGGTCAGAACTGTGATGGCTTTGCCGGTACACAGGTGTGGCATTAGTGTGAAACGTTGTATTTTGAAAGATTGTATTTCGCCATATATGGCGAGACCATCTTTCAGGTGTTGCTCCAAAATGTCACATTTTACTGTAGTAGGCAAAAAGTCAAACATGAGGAAAATTTGGTTTGATTTTGTCCATCTGGTGCATTTAGTTTCGACGACCCATTGCCCTTCAGGGAGGTTGACCACTACGCGCACCGCTGCAGCCTCATCTGCTGCTATTTTGCTTTCAAAACCTAGGTCCAGCCAACCGCACGACATGGAGTGAGGTGCAACGTACACCGCGGTTGGGAGAATTTTGTGTACAGCTTCACAAAATTTTTCCCATAGGGCCGTTTTTTGGATGTCCAGATACACACAGACTCCGAATTCCACCGACGAAAGTGGCTGGGAATGTGGCGTATTGATTTACTGGTTGCATCGTGCTTGCCACGCAAGTATCTCTGGGGAAAATGTGACCGTCGGTTTTTAGATTTTTTTCTATTCCGCCGGATTCTCCGGGGCGTTTTTGAATGTTAGAGGCCGCGGGCCTTCCGCCTGCTCCTCTTGCCTTGCTTGCCCAACTGCTCTCAGACATGGGCGCAGACTAATCCCCTCTATGAGATTATCAAACTAGATTTAGTCTTGAATTGAATGGGTTGCAAAAGTGTTTGCAACGAGAAAGAAAAGTTTCCTTATCTGTTTAATATATAACTGGAAGGAAACTTAAGATTAAATTGCAAAGTATACCAAGGAGTGCCTGATCTGCAATATGATGAAGCCAAATCGTCATCCCCTTGCTGGCTTGTTGTTACCAGACCAAAAAGCAAAGGGCCCTTGGACCTCCCTTTCAGTAAACTTTATCGTGCTTTTACCACACTCTGGCAGATATGATGCTATCATGGTAGTAATGACCTGTTAACAAGTTCGCCCATTTTATTTCATGTCACACCACAGTAACAGCGGCTCAGATGGCCAAGCTGTTTGTTTCCCACATTTTCCACCTATGGGGTTCCTCAGGAGATCATTTGTGACTGAGGGCCACAGTTCACATCTGTATTACAGGAGGAGTTGTGAAAGATTTAAAAAATGCCCATGCCGTTATAATGACTTCCACCGTCAAACTAGTGGACAGACATAACGAGTAAACTAATGTTTGGAACAATTTTTGTGGTGTTACACGGCATCTGACCACTTAGACTTAGCTCACATCGCCCTTTAACAGATTATCTATAACAACGCTCTTCATTACTCGATTAGTTGCACTCCATTTTTTGCTAATTATGGTTATAATCCTTCCTTCAACATGTAGCCCAGCTGTGGGTCCAAGATGAAAGCGGTGATAGACATTACAAAATTCATCAAGAAAGTACACAAGGAGGTAGACACCAACTTGGATGAAGCTATGAAGACCTACAAGGAAAATGAGGACAGGAAGAGAAGGGTAGGTACAAAGTATAAGGAGGGGGATCTGGTGATGTTGAATGCCAGAAAAATCATCAAGCACCCATGAAAGAAGCTAGAATAGAGGATAGGACCATACCGTACTATCAGGAAGGTGGTCATGCCTCATACCAGTTATAGCTTCTAGAGAAATTTTAAATCTTTTCAACTTTCCCTGAGTATAAGTTGACCCAGTTTGAGTGCTCTCCTCTATAGACACTAGAGTCATACCTTGTGGATGGAGAACCAAGGTGGAGGTGGAAGAGA
>JAKSZP010007190.1:0-50024 GCA_022478985.1 Massospora cicadina | reverse complement strand
ATAATCTCATATAGACACATAATAAAATACCAGATAAGCATGGCTATAAAACCTGAGGGGTTTAGTAATACTGGGGGAAAAGGCAATTTGGTTTCCAACATAAACAACTTAAAAGGGAGAAATGGATTCTTTTATTGGAAAAGTAAGGAAGAAAATTGACCAATAAATTTCTCAGTGCAAGGCAACTGATTAAATAGTATTAAATTGTGGTGAGTCCAAGCAGGGATCAGGTTCCTCAAATTCTCCTAACCTGGCGAATTTTTTGCGGAATGGGCAGATGATCTCAAATAGAACCAATATTAAAGTACTTGGTGGCAGGCCAAATCACTGTCACTTTGACCTTGAACGCCTGAACCAAAGCTTGACTGCGTTTCTGTTTGTTAGCGTGATGGCGTCTGGCCCAACTAGCCACAAGAATTCTCCAAGGCCACGCCACATAGGGGTGGTAAAATTGGTTAGAAATGCGTTCAGGATGCCCAACCTGCCCATGCCCGGTTGCTGGGCTGTTCATTCAGTAAAATGAGTTTTGTCAGAGGCAACTCCTGATTTGCTAGTTAAGGGTTTCAAAATATCTGTGATGGTTTCTGAAGATACCATCTGCACATCAGGGATTATTCCTGACGATTTTGGGAGGGGGTTGGCATCAATGATCATATTGGAGCCTAAAAGGAAACTTTTATGCAATTCCAGCCAATATTTTGACACTTTTCCCTTTTTTGGCATTCATTTTCCAATCCTCTGGCTTTGATTCCATTGGTATCAAATTTTTCAACATCAATTTGGTGATCTCAGCACAGATTTCCTTAATTCAGCTGACCAGTTTGACTAAGGTGAGCAAGGGTATCAGGGGAGGAATCTGAAGATGGAGGGCTGTTATCCAACGCTTGTCTATCACGTGGACAAGGTCACCCTGGGAGACGAGGGTTACAGCCACATTCTTTAGACCCTTTTTATTCAGAAATGGAGAGAGCGCCCAATCTATGCACATGGGACGTTCCCCTGGACTTACATTACCTTTTCCTTTTTCCAAAGGAGGGGCACCACTGCCAGGAAACTGCACGAGGGCCACATTTTTGTGAGCCTTTGGAAATTTGATTTCCATTACAGTCACAACTTTTTTTTGGGGGGATGGGTAGCGTTGGGATGGACTCATTGAACTCTTTGACCAGTTCCATGCAAGTAGCGCAATCCTGAGCCTTAACCAACTGTTCTCATAAGCCGGATACCCCTTCCAAAAATGACATACTGAACCAATTGCCAGTAATTACAGGACACTAAGATGGTTTCACCTCAGCTGCTTCAGCATCCTCTATCACTATGGGTTTGGGTTTGGTATGAATGATCCCCTTGAATGGGGACAACTGAAACACATTGAAGATGGGGTGCTGTTTCCAATGAGCTGGCAGTTTTAAATGGAAAGCACCATTTCCCAAGTCTTCCTCCACCAGGTGGGGACCTGAACGCTTGCTTGCAAACTTCCAGGAAGGCTCCTGCATCCGCAGATGGCGAGTATCCACCATAAAGTGTGAGCCCACCGCAATATTATGACAAGGAAGCCGCTTATGATATGCAAACCGCTTATAATCATCAATAGTTTTTTGAGATGCTCCAGCACTAAGGACTGGGTAGACTGAATGTGCTCAACGTGATCTGCGGGAGGGGACCTTTGGATGTAGACAGGGACTGACCGAGAAAGAGGGGTTTTAACCTAACGTCACTTCATAGGGAGAAACCCCGTAAAAGCGTGAGTACCATTATTATAGGAAAATTGAGTGAAAGGGAGATCATTGGCCCAGGTATCTTGTGCGGCTGACGTGTAACAACGCAAATACTGTTCAAAAATCTGGTTAATACGCTCAGTTTGTCCATCAGATTGGGGTTGTACGCAGTGGAATGTCAGGGGGTGATTTTTAAGATGGTTAAAAGCTCATTACAGAACTGCGCTGTAAATTGGGGTCTACGGTCACTGATGATCTCCTGAATAAGGCCAAACATAGGAACACATAGCGTACGAAGAGACAAGTGGTTTCTTCTGACGTGATCTTGGAAGTACAGGGGATAAATAAGGAAATTTTGTGAAGCAATCGACCACCACCATCACCATCATAAACCCATTAGAACAGGGGAGTTTGACAATAAAGTCCACGAACACCAATGTCCTTGGACCCTCCGCCTGTTGTAATGGGTGTAGGAGACCATTCCTTCCTGAGTGATCCAACTTGACTTGAGCACAGGTAATGTAATTCTCAACCCAGATTGAAATTTCCTTAGTTAAACCCGCCCAATTATAGGTATGCTTGATCAAATCAATTCATCTCTTGTTTCCTGGATGGACGATCATAGGAGGGTCGTGATGTGCTCAAAGAACCTCATCTCTAAGGGGAGGAGGAACCCAAACCTAAGACCTAAAATAAATGAACTCCTTCACCAAGGAATACAAGGAATGTTTGTGGGTTTGAAGGGATAATTGATCAAGTAACTCCACTCCTTTGGGGCAGGACATCTGAGCTGCCAAAACCTGTGAAATAAGCGGAGCATCCGGAGCTAACTCTACTGAGGCAAATACAAGCAGAACAATAGATAGGATTTAGGTGGTGAGGATTGCAGTAACCAAGTCCACTTCATCTGAATTCCTGGGGCAATGGGCCAGGTTGTAGGCTAAGTAAGTCAGAAAGCACATTTTATGCACCTTTCATAAATTCGTATTTTTAATGAAATGGCATAAGTCCTGATAGGTATGAGCCTGCCTGTGTGCCAGCTTTTGTGGTTTGCAGAATTATAAAAGAGCTTGGTGGTCCATACACACAGTTAACTCATGCTGGCACCTTGTAACAGGTACTGCCAATGAGTCAATGCCCATGCTTTGGCTGCCAATTCCTTATCATAAATGGCCTATGATTTCTCAGTTGAAGAAAATTTTTGGGAAAAGTAGGCAACTGGATGTTTTAAGCAATCATGCTCATGAAGCTGAACTGCCTCAACTGCTACTGCTAAAGCATCTTAAGTGACGATATATGGTTTGGAGAGGTCCACATGTTTTGAAATAGGGGGTGATAAGAATACTTTTTTTAATTGACTCAAACACCTGTTAGCATTTGGAGGTCCACCAGAAAGGAACATTTTTACCCATGAGGGGTGGAGCGGAGCAGCTAACTGGGAAAGGGCCAGGGAAAATACTTTAAGAAAATAATGGTACCCAAGAAACTCCACAATTGTTTCTGGGTTGTCAGAGTTGACCACTTACAGATGGCATCTAACTTTTGGGAGGAATCACAAAACCATCATTTAGGACCAGATTCCCAAGAAAAGTAGCTTTCTCCTTATAAAACTCACATTTTGAAGGCTTGACAAACAGGCCCGCCTTTTGCAAAGCAGCCCCAACTGCTTCTAAGTCTTTAGCGTATTGTTCATGAGTTGGGGAATAAACCAAGATGGTGTCAATATATGCAACCGCGCATGCAAACCAGAGGTCACCCAGCACACCATCAATCATTCTTTAGAAGGTGGCTGGTGCGTCCTTCAGCCCGAAGGGTATCACATGGAACTGAAAGATACCTCATTTGGTACAAATCACAGTAAGCCATTCTTGACCTTTCATTATCCTATTTTGGTTAAAGACATTGACGAGATCAAGCTTGAAGAAAACACAAGATTTTGCAATTGCTTGACTAATGGTCTGCTCAAGGGGTAAAGGATAGGGATCACTCACTTTAGTTTTATTTAGGTGACCATAATCCACACAGGGATGGAGAGAACCATCGGCCTTATTGGCAAAAACGATGGAAAAGCAATTGGTGACGTCTCTATAAACAACCATCCTTTTTTAAGCATATCGTCCAACCAGGTGTTAAGAGCAGCCTCCTCTTCTGCCATGTGTGGATAAAGAGGGCAGTTGATATTCACTAACTGTACTGTTGTTTGGAATCCTAAGTTGAATTTAGTGTGAGGGGGAAGATGGTCCGCCTTCTCAGAATCAAATATCTTTAATAACGCATCAATTATTTGGGAAGAACAGATGGAAAGCCCAAAAGGAAATGAGGAAAGTAATGGAGCTGCAGCCTCGGGTTTTCCTGAGGGTATCAACTAAGGAAATTCTCCATCAGTTTGATCATTGGTAAATGACAACATATTTGACTCCAGATGAATCTTAACATGTTGCTGGCGCCACCATCCAACCCCCAAGATAACCAGTAACACCAAATTTGGCCTTGCTGAGAACTGTTAGCAAAATCTGAACTGATGTACTGAGAACAAAACTGGCCGACGGGCTTGGTATGAGGTCTGTGAGGCTGAAGAAGTAATCATCGTCAAAGGACCTACATCCAGGTCAAGCTCCAATTGTTGGGCTAGTTCAACACTCATAAAATTGCCCGCGGCTCCAGTATCCTCCAAGGCCTCAAAAAAACGTGGTGAGACCCAGAATTAATCTTCATGGGTAGTAAGAAGTAAGCAAAGTTCTCTTTATTAGCAGTTGTACTTGAATCCAGTGATACTGAAGAGATGGTAGTAGAGTTGAAGGAAAACCACTAGGTTCATAGTGGGAGTAAGCCCTTCACAGGTCGGATTATCAGAACATCCTGACATGGGCACAATAGCCATGACAACTATGGGATGTGGATCAGACATTTTGAGTGGTACTTGGCTAACATGGCCAGAGTAAAATTTCTTCAAAACATGGTTCAGCTGAAAAGAAGGGACCATTGCTACGCCAATATCAATGAGAAAGGTGGAAATGGTTAGGAATAATGGTTGGTTGATTATGTCAGGCAAAGGGTGGTTAGCCTGTCAGGTAAAACTGCTTCCACCCTAGTGCAGGTTTCGAGTTTGAAACCTGTACTGACTAGAAAATTCTCAGTGTGGTATATTTGTCCCAAGGTCAACCCACCTCAAATAATTTTTTTAATATGTCAGGCAAACATCAAGTTATAATTAGACCAGCCTGCCAGCTCGAGTGCTGAAGCACCCAAATGGCAAACCAGAATGCCTGAGACACTGCTGCATGTATGACAATTATAGAACTAGGAAGGAATTCCGCCAATGATTGCCTATGAGCCATAATCACGTATAGACACATAATAAAATACCAGATGAGCACGGCCATAAACCCAAGGGTTTTGGAATAACAGCGGAAAAGGTGGTTTAGTTTCCAACATAAACAACTAAAGTGGGGGAAAGTATTCTTTTATTGGAAAAGTAAGGAAGAAAATCGACCAACAATTTTCTCAGTGAAAGGCAACTGATTAAATAGTGTTTGATTGTGGTGAGTCCAAGCAGGGACCAGGTCCCTCAAATTCAACTAACCTGGAGAATATTTTTTGGGGAATGGGTAGATAATCTCAAATAGAACTGACAATAAAGGTCTTGGCGGCAGACCAAGTCAATGTCAGTTTGACCTCAAACACCTGAACTGGAACTTGATTGCATTTCTGTTTGTTAGCGTGATGGCGTCTGGCCCAACTAGCCACAGGAATTCCCCAAGGCCACCCCACATAGAGGTGGTCCCAGTTGGTTAAAAATGGGTTTGGGATGCCCAACCTGCCCATGCCTAATTGCTGGGCCATTCATTTAGTCAAATGAGTTTTGTCAGCCGCAACTTCTGATTTGCTGAATAAGGGGTTTTGAAATATCAATGATGATTTCTGAAAATACCATCTGCACATTGGGGATCATTCCCAACGATTTTAGAGGGTTGGCATCAATGATCATATTGGAGCCTGAATCAAAACTGTCCGCAATTCAGGCTGATAATTTGACATTTGTCCCTTTTTGGCATGCATTTTCTGATCCTCCAGTTTTTATCCCATCAGTCTTGAATTCTTCACCAATGATTTGATGATCTTGGCACAGATTCTCTTAATCAGGCTGACCAGTTTGACTGAGGTGAGTGAGGGTACCAGGGGAGAAATCTGAAGAGAAAGGCTGTTACCCAGCGCTTGTCTATCATGTGGGCGAGGTCACCCTGGGAGACGAGGGGTACAGCCGCCCTCTTCAGCCCCTTTTTATTTGGAAATGGAAAGAGCACCCGATCTATGAACAGGTGACGTTCCCCTGGACTTACACTGGCATAATGAATGATCATCAATAATATTTATAAATAAAAAATATATTTTATTAATTCCTTTTTACCTAGTTTTTATATTAGAGTCTTTTTTAAAGAGTGTTGACAAGCTGGAATTTTTAAAAAAAAGCTTGTACCTTTATCTGCCTCAGTAAAAGTTTTTTAAATAAAAAGGGAAAGTTTAAGCCTAAGATTGACCAGAAGTGTTGGAATGATTTGAATACTAATAGTGAGCTTCTGAAGGGTCAAAATACAGTTAGAAAAAGGCTAAATTGAGGATCTTATGGACGAACTTCAACCAAATTAGATGTGCAGGATCTAACATATCAAGTGAGCAATCCTCGAAACTTAAAAATGGTGCTCACTAAAAACTGGTGACACTCTCTGGAAAGGGACCCACACAACCAGTTACTGGCCGTTAGGCCAGACGAGATAGTGACAATGAGATGGAAACTAGTGACAAGGAAATCTCAGATCATTTTAATACCAGCTGACAAGGCTCTGATGCAGGTACCTCCTACTCCCTGGATTTTATCACAGCGAGGGGGAGCTCATTTAGATATGAAAAGCTGAACTGATCTTAAATCTGAAAGTGTAAAAGCTATGTTGGAAACTCTACATCAGGGTTTTAGGATTAATACTTCACAAAATTGATCCTGACTTTGGCCTGTACTAATACCTTAAGGATCCAATGCTCAAGATAGAGATATACATGAAGTACCATGACGCAATTATGGCATCTCTTGCCAGACGTCTCACAGACAGTCAAGAAACTAATGAATTCTTGGTTACCTTTGTCCAACCCTCAATCAAACATACCCAGTGAAATCTTGCTAATCAAAAACTGGAACTCATGGAAATCTACAATGTATAAGGAGGTAAAAATATTCCCAAAATGCTCTACTGGACAAATTAAATTCCAGTTTTACTGAAGTCTGAAAAGCAATCGTGGATGCTATGGGACTTGCCAATGAAGTTCATGAGAAAATTAAACACCCTTGAAGAGCTCCTAAATGAAGGGGGACTGAAGATATCAGAAGAAGTTCTTGCTCTCCATGGGCTATCACATGAATGGGTATAAAACACGAACACCCGCTTTAAAAAAACTGGAAACTCATTCTGATTTTCTATTGTCTCAGACAGAACAGCTCTCAATACATGCCACTTTGGGTTAAAAACCTGGACTTAAATTCAAAGCATGATGACTTCAATAATTATGCTTGGACAAGCTGGATACTATAAGTAAAGATATTTAAGACCTAAAGAATTACCAGCCATCAAGAATAGGGATGAGGGATGCTCAGATCAAAGAGGAATTTTCAAAAACTTGGACCTTTTTGTCAATATTGCAGGCCAGAAATACTGAAGTTAGGAGAAATGGGAACTCAGAATGCAATTATCAACTTCAAATTTCCGAGCAGACAGTATGGATAAAGGTATAAAAAGCATAAATTTCAATCAAGTTATAATTGAAAAGCAGTATGATAATCTTTTTAAAGAATTTAAATCCATAAAAACGCAAAGCTGTCAATGCTTACCCAGACTTAATAATAGAGATATTGGAAAAAGCTCTGCTCATTTGGCAAAAAAACAATTTGAAAAACAACCAAGGGCTGAATTCAAGCATCAGAATCCAGTAGTTTGGAGCAATATAATAAAATTGAATCATCAGTAATTGGCACCAATGCAGAATCTGATATTTTAAACATCATACTTATGCATAGAGTTTGGCAACACTTCCCAAATTAAGATACTCCACAATGGGAAAGAGGGCCAATTTTAAACGATGATACATCAAGATGTTCAGGGAGAAGTAAAACCCTATGCCTGAAACAGGGTGAGATGACTTTAAATCATTGAATTTGCCAAAGTTTGATAGAGATGAGAACGTTCACTCTTTTGCTCAAGCTATTTTTAAAAGCAATGTGGGGAGCTTCAGACCATGCAAAAGGATCAGCACTAACAACTCTCTTGATGCCCATAGCTGTGACCTTATTATGCCCTATTTGGGCAACGATTGTTCCTATATGGATGCCAAAATTGTGGTGGCAAAGCAATTTGGAGGGCCTTTGAAATTAGAGGCCCAAAAACGAGAGATCCTTAATATTGAAATCAAGAAAAATGAGACTATTAAGGACTTTTCAGAAAGAATTTTCCATGAGGCATAATTATTGCTTGGGTGCAATACAATAGATAAGTTTGACGCCAAAATTGCAATGAAACACGCAGTTATGCCCTATCATGAACTGAACCAAGTCATGATACCTGCATTCAATGGAGAAATGTAAACCCAAGAGCTTACCAATTACTTAAAAAGCTGTTACCACAGTTTTAATACCCCTAACTAGCCCAATAATCAGCAAAAATTCCGATCTTTGGGCCCAAAAGCAGCACTATGTCTGGTCATGGGAAAAATTTCTGAACTATGAACTAAAAATTTGAGCAAAAACAGCAAACAGTGCCAATTACATGCCACAACTTTGGGCAAAAGGGAATTTTTATAGCTAATGCTACAGACAATCTGACAAAAAGCCTGGGGTCAACGTTCCTCTAGAATTCAACTGTGACAGCGAGGCGGGAAAAGAGCAGGTGGAGTAGAGGCGGAAGGCTCTAACTCCACCAATGTTCACCAAATCATTCCATCTGACCCTGATGAGCTCTTTAGGGCTGAAGATGTTTCTAAAGATAACCTCCACCATATTGTGACTAATGATGTCCTGATGGTTGCTACTTGGGCTACAGCAAAAGTAACTAAACACTTATAAATTCCAAAAAGTCTGAAAAGAGGCATAAACATTCTGCAAAACAGATTATTGATTAGGGTTTGGACCTCCAACCTGAATGTTCAAATAACCTACCTTCGCTTGCAAAGTAAAAGTAGCCTTTCCCATAAAGACCTTAGCAGATAACTTCCCAGACAATAACTCCAGTCTGAAATCACGCCAGGAATTGGGCAGCAGTCACAGTATTCACACAATAAATACATATGAAAACTACTATGAATGTATCTATGTAGATATATCAGTACATAAGGTGAAAGTTTGGAACATTGAAAATAGTGGTGCTTCTATCAATATAGTCAGCACAAAGTTGGTTAGAAAAGTTGAAATGTCGCCCAATATTGCCCACTGTCAGGAATATGGTACAGCTGAAGTGCATACAACCAAATTTCTGGGCGCGATAGTAACCTACCTCACAGATTCAGATCAACTGTAGTGACATCGCCTGTTATAGTGTTGCCAAGTACAAACTATGATATTCTAATTGGTACCAATTTCTTAAGGAGATATGGAGTTGTTACCAATCATAAAACCGATACTCTCACCATTTTTAGCCAGGCTATCCCACTTTACTATAACCGGGATAGGGTAGTTGAGAAAAAGAAACCCAGCCTATTCAAAAATATGGCCTACAAAGCTGGAGTAGTCCTGATTGAGTATGTTAAAGTGCGGTCAAAGATAAAAAGACTACCCACCCAGAATAATGAGTCAATTGGCATCCCACTTTGAAGAAATCAACACATTACTATACCAAACATAGATCAAGTAATTGTCCCAACTGGACTGACAATTGTTATCCAATAAGGACTTTATGGTGAAGTATATCAAAAGTGGTCTAAATCTCAATTCAAGCCAAACTTCGCCCTTGTTATTATCATTACTGGCCATAGAGAGATAAATATGTTGTGGAAATGGAACCCTAGGTTGAGGGTATTCCTACCCCCAATTTCCCTCATAACTTTGAGGAAGATGCAAAATATGAAATTGAGGAGCTCGCTTTTGGTGCGAGATGAGCTTGCATTGACGTGGAAAACACTTCTATTTTTAACCCTGCTTATCCTGAAACCAGCCGGTGCATCAAGTCTTTTACGTGTTTGCCAGCTCTCATCACTTTCGCTGAGCATCAACTTGCTCAATATGTTGAGGCAATGGACATTTTTGGCATCAAAAACAAAGAAAACCCGCAACTATACCTCCTTATGCCCCATGCCGCTGATGCTTCCATCCCAATGCTGTCCGCCATGGTCTGCCAGCTAAAGTGGGCACCAGAAAAAACTTTTCCCAATGCTTCCTCCCCTTCTGCTTTAGATTCTTAGGCTGTTAGCTGAGGTACCATTTTTGTTAATTTTTTATTTCAAATAAACCCTTTGTTTGTACCTTTTGCAAAATAAAGATGCATGGCTGCTCCCCCTTTTGGGTTGGGCACCACTAGTGCTAAAAAAAGAAACATATATCATGTTTGAATACCTGAAAATCTGCCCACCTTCATCAAGCAATATCAAACAATTGCTTTTCTGCATCTATTACCCACCACAAAATTTACTCATTTCATGAAATTGGAACTTTTAAAATTAAGGCTTTCCTAATAGCTTACTCAGCATCAATAATGTTGTCCTTATGGCTGATTTAAGGAACCTGAAAAACTCTGAGAAAAGTTAAGATCAGGAGTTATTTTCTAGTATTGGGAAATATTTGCACAAGATTATTTTGACTTGGAATGTGCTAAGGATGCCATACACAATACTTATAACAGAAATTATAAACCAATTCAGTTTACGCCTGATTAGACACTCAAACTCATCAGAAGAAGCTGTATCCAAGGAGATTAATGAACTCCTTGATCACGACATATTAGTGCCTTCAAAAAGTCCATGGGCGGCGCCAATTTTATAGTGAAGGAAAAGGAAGGAAGCAAATGAGTAGTTATTGATTACTGGAAGTTAAACAATATCACAAAGAAGGACTCAGACACTTTGCCTCAAATTGACAATGCCTTTGACAGGCTAGGGGGCGCAAAGTTCTTCTCAGCAATTGACCTTATCTGTAGTATTGGCAAATATATTTTCCCGAATGGGAGCGTGAGAAATGTGCAATTAAAACCCAAGAGAGCCTATTCCAGATGACAAGAATGACTCAAGGGCTTTGCAATGCACCAACAACCTTCCAGAGGGCCTTGGACACAATCCTGGAACGTTTTGAAGTTGTCATGTGTATAATGTATCTTGATGATATCAAAGTTTTCAGCCGCACTTTTGACGACCACCTGGGGCACTTAGAGGAGGTTTTCAGAAAGTTAGCAGCTGCAAACCTAAAATAACATCCAAAAAGTGCCAGTTCTTAAGACAAGTAGCTGGAATATCTTAGTTTTGTAATTGACAAAGTAGGTCTTCAGCCCCAAAACTCTAAGTTAGATGTCATATGCAAAATGAAACAGCCCAAATCCGAGCACAGTATCCAAGTATTCCTATGCATGTTTGGGTACTATCGCCAATTTATTACCAGCTTCACACAACTTTAAGAGCCGCTTTTATAACTATATTAGGATAAGGTCTCATCTGACCGAACTCCACTTGCCAAAATGCATTTAAAACTCTGACTGGCACTAGTGGTCGTGACTGTTTTTTTAATTTAGACTTTGAATGTGAATTTATTGTCTAAACTAAAGCATTGCTAACAGCAGTAGGGGCCATATTATCTCAAAATGGAGAAGACGCTGAAGAACATCCAGTTGTATTTGCTAGTAGGACCTTAAATGTTCATGAGAGAAATTGCGCGATAATAGAATGAGAATGCTTAGCCATTATGTAGGCTTGCAAGCAATTTTGGGTCTACCTGCATGGCACTCATTTTAAAGTTGTTACCAATCATGCTTCCTTAAGATGGCTAAATAACTTAAGAGAGCCTGAGGGCTGATTAGCACACAGGACATTAAAACTTCAAGCTTATGGCTATACAAAAGGGCATTGAGCTGGGGTAAAACATCAAAATTACAATTGTTTTTCCCAACTACCCACCATTGCAACACTTATTCAGTCTGCCAATGAGTTGTTTAAGAAAATGATCAGTTGATTATACCAAGATAGTCCAAATCCGTCAAAAATTATTATTGGTTTTCTTGAAAAAATACAACTATTGAAAACAGGACACTTTACAAGATCATTGAGAGTAATAAGAATATTTTTCCAAGACCATCAGCCTGAATAGGCATTATTTTAGCTTCCCATAAGGCCACGGGACGTGGTGGATAAAAAATGAAAGAGCATATGAAGCAATTCTACTATTAGGAAACAATGCATTTTACATCTTAGAAATTTTAGAATGCTGTGCGGAGTGTCAAAGCATAGTACTATTCCAAAAAAGAAAATTTTATCAGCTTGTTTGGAATAAGTTTGCCTGGAACACTGTATCTATTAGTTATTGTCCCACTTCAAACAAGTAATTTGAAGGCCAAGTACATTATTTTAGCTATTGACCACTTGACCAAATGGGTCAAAGCCAGGCTATTCAGGAAGCAGGAGTGGCAACTACAGCCAAGTTCATCCTTGAAAACATCCTCAACAAGCATGGATGTCCCCAGGTTATTCTTACAAATAATGTAACGAAGTTACCACCAATGTCCTTGTCAAGCTCAACCAATTAATGGGAGTACAAGGTGAGCTTTCTGCTCCCTATCATCCTGAAACTAATGGTACAGTTGAGCGCGCAAACAGGACGTTAATGAACATTATCAGAAAATTAAATTTGACCAAGCCATCTGAATGGAGTACTTATTTAAGTTTGGCAGTATTTGGCTACAATATCTCCTATCATCCAGCAACTAGGATATTACCTTTTCAGTTGTTATATGGAAGACATCCATCCCTACTAACGCTACTATATTTTTTCCTAGAAGATCTTGGCAAAAACACTTATACTCAATGCATCAAGAAGCAGCAGATACTTTAATCAAACTGCAAGCTCAAGTCTTCAACAACTGTTTTGCTGTTAAAATACCTTACATCAAATTGGACTTAGAGAATCACTATAATTTGCCAAATTTGAAACTAATAATGAAGTTCAATTTTGCAACACCCACAGATTGGGCTGAATGCAAGAGTTAGATCGCATATGAATAGGGCCATTTTAAATAATTGAGAAGACATTTCAGTTCATATACATAATTAAGGATATTATGACTGGCTATATATACAACCAAGTCCATGCAAAATTCCTAAGAAAGATAAATAAGCTGGATAAATAAGAAAGTTATAAAAATCATTGCATAAAATAATAAGAATAGTAATAATGGTTAAAAGAAAAAATATATATTTAATCTAGTTAATACTTTAATTCACACTTGAGTATGGGGAGGGAATCCAGCTCCAGATTCATTGGCAATTGGAGACAAAGTTAAGGCTATCCACCTGGCCTACTCTATCAGTAATTTGGGCTAAAAAGACAAATGACAAAGATCAATGAAGGCTAATTGGAATCTTAGGGCTTATGTTTGAGTCAAGTGGGGGAAGCATGTCAGATTCTGGTGGTTGGCCCAAAAATAAACCCTTTGACAGCCAACAGATCATGCCAATTATCCTCTCAAATTTTAATCTGATTACTTTAATTCTCAACTAAAAGCCAACCGCTATTATATGTATTGGGTTGATTATCTCAACGTCAATTAAATTCAATTATTTTATCAAAAGCTTGGGCCAAATATGCTCGCACATCCAGGCCAATTATACATGCAACAAAACTCAGCATTTAATCCTGACTATCAAACAATATTAACTATTCAGCTTAAGAAATCGTCCAGGGATTGACCCAAAGATAACATCTAAAAATCCCATGCACAAATAGACAACAGCAGATTGTAATCATATTCCCACCTTATGATAATATTAATATGTCAATCTTTGTAATTGGCACAATAGCACTTGCACATGGACCACCAAATGGGAGTACCTAGTGCTATCAAGAGAGACCTGCTGACGTCCAAATTAGAGGTGCGTTATTTGCTTAAATCAATGCCAAAATTTTACAGAATTTGTATTTTGTCAGCAGTATGAATAAATTCAAATCAGGATGATCTTAAGACAATTTTGCATGTTCATATTGCGATTTTTGGTTATGAAATCCTTTCAAATATGAGAGTATTTTGTATAAATAGTCTTAGCAATAGGTCGTCTTTGTATCAGTTCAAGGGCCAAAATGAGGTGAAAATAATTATCTGTGGAAATTTCATGCTCAAAATGAGACCAGGAAAAGCCCTAGAGGTATAATACTGGCGCCTGGCCTAATGGATGATCATCAAAAAATATATGCTAAAAATATATTTTATTAACTCTCTTTTGCCTGGTTTTTATATCAGAATCTTTTTTGAAGAGTGTTTACATTCAGGAATTTAAAGAATCCAAAGCTTGTACCTTTATCCTGCCATGGTAGAAGTTCCCAAATACAGAGGGAAAATTGAGCTTAAGATCGACTAGAAGAGTCAAAATAAATTAAATATGCCCAGTGAGCTTCCAAACGGTCAAAGTATCATAAGACACAGGCTAAATCAAGGATCTTTTGGCCAAACTTTAAACTTCTTAGACGTTCAGGATTTAATTTATCAAGCAAGCAATCCTCAGAATTTAAAAAATTGGGTCAAATATATTAAAACATTATCTAATGGAAGAGTCCTACCTGTTACCTACCCTCCATCAGCCGTTCCATCCAAGGGAGGCAAGCTTTGAGAGCTTTGATAGGTCAAAAGCTCATATTACCAAATTTGGATATACCCAGCTTATACCAAATTTTTCATTAAACTAACTGAGCTTTGAGACAGTAAAAACAAAGCAACAATTTTTTAATAGGTGTCACTTTTTAATCCCCTGAAGCACTTAAATAAAACTGAAAAAATCAACCCTTTAGTTTATTTATAATATTAGTATTTTTTAATAATAGTGGCCAGAGAATTCCCCTAAAGGTTTTCAATTCAGCAGTAGTGAATAAACCTTATCCTGCGAAATTACCGTGGAAATCCGGGAAGAATAGCATCTGCATGCATCAAAACCCCCTGGATCCCACAATGGTCACCCATAAGCTTGCAGAAGGCAAGGAGCAGTCTAGGATACATTGATTTTAAAGTTGGTCCAGCATTCTCAGCGTTCTTTTGCAGAGGACAGCATGTATCATCAGACACTTAGGTACAATCAACAAGGCGACTTGAGGGTGGATTCCACAACAAAGAGTGCAAACAGAAATTAAGTTTATTGCAAAAACTAAAGGGAAAAGATAAATGGCTATATACCTAAGGAGGATTATGCCTTTAAAATAGAATGGGCAGAAGGGGTAGAGCAGATGACACTTCTAAATTCTCATCTGGACTTTTACACTAGATGATTAGGTGTATGGGAGGAACATTATATGGGGACATAATCTTGATCCAGGCTGCAGAAGTTTTGATGGTGGGTTGGAATACAATTACAATGATTAAATCTATCTTTGCATATATTTCTCCAGATTTGGGCCATATCATAATTAGTTTTTCAATTTTTGCTCTCAAATTGTAAATCAAAATCATATGGAACAAGCTGTCTGATGTTTGCTCCATAATCATTAAACTCGCTGTGACTGGATCCACCTTACCTGATGATAGGGAATACTTTGCAAGCTTTTTTCATTTCCAGCTGTACCTGGAACTTCTGGCTCTGATATGGGATGAGCCTTAGAGTTTTTTCAGAGTCCCTAACCTTAACCACTTCTTGAACACTCCTTATACAAGTTTTAGCAGAGTAGAAGAGGTAGGGAAGGGAGGGAGATTTGTAGGGGGTAGGACAGTTACCCACCTCACATCAACCACATGTGCTAAGTCACTGAGGTTTTTGTGTCTCACGACACAATCTCTGGTGTAGATCTTAGGGATAGGAGGTAATAAAAAAAGCAAAAGGACCCTTTTGGCCGCCCTCCCCCACCTAAGATATTTTGTGGATCAATGCTGGGTCAAGGCCAAGCAAGCCCAGGTCAATCCTCATAAATCACATGATGCAGTTCAAGATGTTGCAGCAATGGTGCTAAAGTGCCCAGTATTAATTAAATGACGATTGTTGAGTAGTTGACTGCACTTAATCGTCAGATATTTATTAGGGACATAATAATGTTACCTTATGTTTAATTCATTATAGATTATATTGGATATCAGTGATTATGGATCATGAATATCCTATGTGTATACAAAGCTTGTAATCCACAGCCTAGCAATTACACTTAATGATATTAAACTATGATGACATGGGCCTAAGGGCTTTGTTGATTAAGTTGGACTTAATAATTATATAAACTTGATGACTTGGGCAAGTAGGCTTTGTTGGTCTATGTCAAAATTAGTTTTTAATGTCAATTGAGTTCTTGATTGAATTAAATACTAATTAATGGTACAAATCCCCTTGGTTGTGCTGCCAATTGCTTGAGAAGAGCATTGGTTCAGCTATTTAAAGACGTGTCAGAAACGCTGACTTGAGAATATTTACATATTTGACACTGACCCTAGGGCCATGTGAGATACTCCCAAGTCAAAAGGATTTTAGACCCTCAGATGAACTTATTATATTTTTCTCCAGCTAAGTGCCATAAAAAATGAGGTGTCATGAACATGATGTGGTGAACATCAAACCCTATAAATTATTTTTTAAGTTGATACTAATAAAGTACAATAAACTATTATCATAAGTTCATAGTTTAATCTATAAGCTTATTGTCTTTAATACCTTATGTTGTAATAAGTCAAGAATCTACTTGGGATCAGAAGGATCAGGGCAGCATGCCATTTTTCAAGTAACAACAGAATAATACAGCTTTAAAGCGTTAATATTAAGGAGTTAATATCTTAACTATTGTCACCATAAGGTCTATTGTCTAGCAACAATAGATGCTCAAAAATTCCATTGTACTGAAGAAGAACCAGCCATCCAAAGAAGGCCAAAAACTTCAACAAGTGGCGCTCATGGCTGTGAACACAGATGATAACCACGTCGAGCAGGGGTGCAATCCCAATCAATAGTTCAGAACCATTACCAGGACCTATAGGAATACTGAAATGACTGTGTCCCAGATAAATTGTAAAAATGTGCTCATATTTACCTACCCTGATGAACCCATTTCACCTGAAGAGCTGAAACGTCTTGAACATCAATTGGTAGAGGGTATCAAATGGTACAAGGACCCATGGACAATAGTAGCAATCCTTTTTATCACCAATGACAGCAAGATGTGTTGTGTATGAGATATCTAGTTCATCATCAATTGAGTGTAGCTCAAATCTAAAAATTTAATTGGATTAGTGAATATAACCCTATACAATTGGATTTGTACACCCAACCTTCAGAAATTCTCAGATGACAATTGCCCACCATCATGCGTCCATTACCAAGTTGGTAAACTTCTCACACAACTCCAGCCAGGCGGACCAAATCTTGGATGAGCAATTAGAAGCCAAATTCGCTGAGATCCGTTCTAGTTTGGAGGTGAACTATAATCTACCCACTTGGACTAATGACTGGGTAACTGAATTAGCACAAGAGCTAAATGACAGATTGCATCCCATCTTTGACAATTTCTTAGAGGAAAGAAAAGTTACCAAATCTTGAATTAGCACTAATAATCAGGCTTCCATTAATGCTTTGGAATTCATGAGACTTAACCATGAAGCCCAAGAGGAGCAATTAAACCATAGCAATGAATTTTGTGACCAGTATAAATGACTGAGCACCAAAATTTCACAGATAAAGAATTATTACACCGAGAAAATCAACTACTGGCACGCATA
Organism: Massospora cicadina; assembly: GCA_022478985.1. Lineage (NCBI taxonomy): Eukaryota > Fungi > Entomophthoromycota > Entomophthoromycetes > Entomophthorales > Entomophthoraceae > Massospora > Massospora cicadina. The sequence goes on along the minus strand of JAKSZP010007190.1, from coordinate 32,401 downwards.
ATTTGAAGGCCAATGGGTGGGAAATGAGAAAATTAAAGATACAATTAATCAGTTTAATTGATAGATCAATAATCTTAATGAGGATGTCACCATTATCAATGAGTCAAACAATATTCTTTAAGGAGAATTCTTGAGTGCAAGAAGGCAATTAGGAAAAGGACCAAGTGATTTCACCTTACAACTACAAACTACTAGCTTGAATAAGGATTTTGTGAAATTGAAGTTTAAAAAATTGAAATTATGTCAATTGGGAAAATAAGATCAATAATAAAATACAAGGTTTGGAAGATGGTTGTTGCCAGTGTGCTATGAACCAAATGACCAAAAACTATTTCAAATATTATGAGGATGAAGCTTTGGAAGTAGCTACTGAAATGGACGCTGGGCTACGTTGACAAATGACTAGCAATATGATTGCTTTGGATAACCCCAACACCTCAACACTTGATGCAGTGGCTCAGCGCCCTAGTAAGCCTATCTAAAGCCAACAAAGAAGTAATCGTGATAACCATGGATGGAAAAAGATAATTACAAACCAAAAGCCTGCTTACTTTAGAAAATAACGGAAGTATAACCACATTTGTCAACTGATTTGAAATGGCCATGTATGGGGCCAGTGACCATAAAAAAGCAGCCACTATGATCAACTGCTTGGATGAGTGAAGCATTGAGTTGATTATGCCTCACATTAATGAAAACACAATCTATGCCAAAGTCAAAGAGGCTGTGCTTAGTGAATTTGGAGGTCCAGAATGAATGTCAACTAGAAAATTTAAGTTTGTAAACATTTTTTTTAGAAAGATAAAGCAATTGATGAATTTGTGATTAATTTTATTGCAAAGCTCAAGCTCTCCTAGGCGCAAAGGCTATGGTCAATTTTGACACTAAGATTGTACTACAACATGCAGTACAACCTTACCAATTTGTTGAACACTTTATTGCTTACTTTTTTTCAAAACCTTTCAACATCTGATTTGCTTGATTATTTGTGTGGATGTTCAAAAAAATGTATCTCCTAATACCAGGTACAGATCAGGACCTGCTGCTTCTGCTGAAAACCTTTCAAAACCAATAAGAAGATTTACAGTGATTCACCTGTGAAAACTGAGCAAAAATCAAATATAAGAGCCCCATGCCCAATGAATGAGATTACTTGCTATAACTGCAATTGTAAAAAACACTTTGCTTCCTGATGCCATCAGTACAATGCCAATGTAATCCTTCCCAATAATACGCAGGAGGAGGGAAAAGAACAACCACAAACGGATGCAGGATGATCTATTGTGCCGGAAACTCCAGTCCCACCTGATTCACAAGAATTGCAGGTCATGGGGCCTCGTTTAACAATGAAATGAATTTTATTATAGTTTTGTTTGAAGATTCTACGAACATACATGCGGTAACTTACTCTCAGAGTAATGTTATCATACCTGAAGCCGTTGAAGTAGTTTTTAAACTGTATGTGCAATAAATACTTGAGAATATTCCAGCTGAAGGGCCGAGCAATGCAGCAGATACCTCAATCTTGAAAGGGGTGAATATAGCCATGCCAATTGACACATTTAATATTGAATGTCCCATTATTGGAAATACTCTGAAGCACATTCTTAACTCTCTAAATTTTTCCCATATTTACTTGGTAAACTATATTAATTCTTATTACTCTGAGTGCACTTAGATAGACATTCTTGTTAACAAGATCAAAGTTGTAGCTATTATTGATAGCGGAGCACCTGACAACATTGTTTCCATGAATTTGGCAAAGAAAATTGAACATTGCTCTGGACATTGACCACCATCAGGAATATGAGACCGTGGGCCTCAACAGCACTAATAGTGAAAGAGCTTACAACGCCTTGCCACTGCGATTTGGAGCTTTGGTAGTAGCACACCCACAATATTGCTTTCAAATGTTTTATTTAACCGAGGTAAGCCGACCAGGGGACAGACATTACCAAATATATGTGAAACTAAGAGAATAACTTACAAATATAAAAATTGGGCACCCCAGGGTACTCAAGTTACCCCTGTTGCCAGCGGAACTGCCAGGTATGGGGGGTTGGTGCACTACTCTGAGGGGGTTTCCCCTGCTATGGAACAGGTGTGAAGGAAAGGGTCTGTGTGGAGGAACCAGAGTGGAAACCATGATTCTATGAGCGCTTTTTGTCTTGGTCTCATATATCCATAGAGCCAGGCTTGGAAGTGCTCTAGTAAGTGGACATGGAATCTGTTAATAATCCCATGAATTGTTGGGACTGTGCCCTTGAACGCATCTAATGCAATTGTGTGTATTGTCCACAGTGCAATGGGTATTATTAGGGAGCGGAGGGTAGATGGGATTGGTGACTCAATATGGAGCGCGAAGATACTTTTTGATATCGAGAATTTCTGTTCGTTTTGAATCTTGAGCAGGCGTGCGACTTCCTGCCATATAGCTTTGGTTGGGGGCATGTTTCTAGGTGGTGATGTAGGGATCCCTCCCCTCCACATACTGCACATGTTTTGTGGAGGGAGTTGGAGCGGTCCGCCATCCTATAAGTCCTTCTCAAACAGCGCCAGGCGTTTGCTCTTATCCTTGGCTGTAGGAGTGGGTGGTGTGTCATTTTCCACATTGCTTTCTGTGTGGTTAAATCATTAGGAATGTCCAGCATATCTAGGTATTCTATCCTAGCTATGCTTAGGGTTGTTGCGAGCATATCTCCCTGGGGGTGGTTTTCTGGGTTTCTTAATTTGAATTGGGGGCTTAGTCCCCTTCCCTGTATAGTACCCATGTTCTCTATGGTCCATCCCATACGGCGGATAGTTCAGAGGATATGTTTGAAATGAGGGGAGGTTCCATACGGACCTGTTGCAGTAGGGTGATTGGCAAGGTATGAAAGTAGTCTGGGTGGACTATGTGGGTTAGTCAATTTGAGCGCCTGTGCAAAGTTAGTCCTTGCTGCTCTGGACCAATGTTGTTGTGGGAGGTCTGGAGTAAGGACTTCCTTTATCCAGGTACCTAGGATGTGATTGGCATGGCTCTCAAAACCTATTAGTCCCATGCCTCCGCTTGAGCGTGGGCCAAATAGTGTTTCCATCCGTATAGGAGGGTGAGAGCCAGGCCACAGCCAGCCCTGGATAAGCGCGCGAATTGAGGTTATAAAGGTAGTTGAGAAGGCTATCGCATGGGCCTGGTACCACAGTATGGGGAGGATGAGCGAATTAGCAACTGTACTCGTCCTTTTAGTCCTGAGGTTCTCCCCTTGAGGGAGGCTACGCGTTTGGATACCCGTTGTAACAGGTTACTTTCCATTGTCTCATTAGCATATCCCCCTGATTCTAGCCAGATTCCAAGGTGTCAGACAGGAGTGGTGGTGGGAGGTGTTGCAAAGGGTAAAATAATTGGGTTTTTTCTTCGAGTGTTGGTGTGAGGTTCTGATGTTGTGGCCCAATTGTTTGTGTATTTGCCTAAGAGGATGATTTCTGTCTTCCTTTTGTTGAACGATGCATTGCTACCTTAGAGTATTCCTCTAGAGAGTTCCAGCTGTCATGCATCTTCATTGTTTGCTATACCTGCTACGCAGTCATCTGCAAAGGCCAGTATCTTGACTGTTGGTTGTCCTTATGCGGTTATCCCCATGAGACGTGAGTCAGTTACTTGGAGGAGCGGGTCAAAGCTGAAATTGTATAGCAGTGGGCTGAGGGGATCCCCTTATCTGAGCCCTCTGTGTGGTTTGATATTGTTTGTTAGGAATCCAGGGCCGCATACAGCCATGGTTGCAGATTCTGTTAGGAGCATCGCCTATTTTATGAATCTTGGTGGGAGTTTGAAGGCATGTAGACATTCTTTTAGGTATGACCAGCTAAACGGTCATACGCCTTTTCCTGATTCAAGAAGACCAGGGCACCAGTTGCTTTGAATTATAGTATATTTGCAACAGGGTGTATGTTGTTCCAGATTGAACGCCCTGTTATAAACCCAAACTGGTTGGGTGATAAGACATCAGATGCAATTGCGCCTAATCTAGCTGCTAGAATTTTTGTTAGAATTTTGTGTCAGTGTTAGAGAGTGCAATTGGGCGCCAGTTGGCCAGGTCCAACTTGTCACCCTTTTTATACAAGGTTATAACGTAGGATTCATGGCCTCCTAGTAATAGGCGTGTTTCCAACAAACTTTGGTTCATTGACGCCAATAGGAGGGGGGCGATTTATTAAAAATATTTTTTGTAAAATTCGTAGGGTATCCCATCAGGCCCTGGGCATTTCCTACATGGTGCACCGCGAATTGTTTCCCAAAGCTCCTCCTGTGTAATAAGGGATAGTATATTGTAGTTTGGTGATGTACTTTGTATCTTGGCAGTTTGAATAAATTCTTTAATTTTTTTGTGGATCTGTTGGAATATCACGATATAATTTGGTGTAATAGCGGTGTACTTCTGCCTTGACCTCCTCAGGATCAGTTGCCACGGTGCCGGTGGTCTTGTGGACCTGTGTGCATGCGGGCTGATTTCTGTGGGAGTGGAATTGGTGGAAAAAGTATGTCAAACAGGTTTCGCCTTCCCTTATGAACTTACCTTTGTTCAATACTTTGATTCTGTGTTGGTGTTTGAAGATGAGATTGTTAAGTCAAGTTGAAATTTCTGCCCATTTGCGTTCCCATTAGGGCTATAGCCAGATCTCGGAGTATTTATTTCTAGGTGGTCTAGTTTTGCCAAGGTACGCATGATTGTGGCTGTGTCCGCGGTGTACTTGCGTGATGCAATATGTCAGGCTTTGTTTATTATATCTTTTTTGAAATTTTCCCATGTTCTGATGGGATCCAAAGTGAATGGGGCTGTGAATTCTGGGTTTGTAGCCTTGTTTTCAAACCAGTCAGATATCTCAGGCAATTTTATATTTTCTGGGTGAAGCTTTCTCCAAGGCGACACCTGTATGTGGGATTGGGTTGGCACTAACTGCACCGTAACTAATTGGTGATCAGAAAAAATGATCTTTTTTGTTGTAAATTTGGAGATTCTTGAGTGGTGGGATTGTGGGATGAGGATGTGGTCAATATGACTCATCAATATGAGCAGTCCCTCACATATGTTGGGTCTTGTCATGTGGGGAAGGATTGGTGAATTGGGGGGAAGAGCATCCTGAAAGCCAAGAGGTGCCTTCATTGTGCGATATTCAATGCGTCCAGGTGGTTATCCCCTGGTATTAGGCCATCGATCTGCATTGGGGTTATCCAGGCAGTTTTAGTCGCCTAACATGATGATACTGGTGGGAGGGTGAGAGTAGGAATGTTTTCAAAAAAATTGTTTTCTCTCAGTTGCAGTGCACGGCGCATAAACACATGCTAACAAAATTATTTCATCTTGGCAAGTGATTGTTGCTACCAGAACTTGACCGTGCAAGTGTAATGATGAATTTGTAATTTTAAATTTTTTGTTGTTTTGGACTATCACCCCACAGTGAGACGTCCATACTGATTGTGATGGTGCGACCCTGGTTGACCAGGATTCTTCTTCCTCTTGTAGGCAGTGGGTTTCTTGGATGGCCAAGATGTCTACAAGAGGTTTTTGCAGGAATGCCAGCTTTTTGGCTTGGGACATATGAGCCCTGGCTCCCGCGATGTTTAACGTCCCTATTGACACTGAGGTGCCTGCGGCGCCTCAGGAGAAGTTTGGGAGGACCCTCTGGTCCTATCCCACTGCGGCCCATTCTGGCCATGCTCCACGTCTGTACTCCAACTCTTTCACTGCCATTGTTAGTTCCCTTGATCTGACACAATGATTCAAGGAAATTGCGGTTTTTTGCATTTGTGTCAACTTTTCCTGCACAGGTCTCATGTTTATTTGATGCGGGTTGTTGATTGGATTTTATATTTTTAAGGTTCAACTTTGTTGCATTGTGCACCGCATTTTCACCCAAATTGTAGTTGCATTGTTCCTCAGTATGTGCATGACTGATGACGCTTTGTGGCTCAGTCTGGTTACTGTGAAGTTTCTCGACCTGGGCATATTGTTCTGATTGGTTGGTTTGGTGAATATCTGAAATATCCTCCCAAATTTGTCCATGGTTAATGGCGGATTCCAAGTGTGCCGCCGCTTCAGCTGCTACTCTCTTGCGGGCTTTTTGTGCTGCTTTATGCTATTTAATTGTAACTGGGTCCACGATGGAGTATAGTCCATCTTCACCCCAGCAGAATGGGTGGTGGCCATTAGTCATTTTGGCGAAGTTTTCATTATCTTCGTCCATAGCTTCTTCACAAAAATCATTTTCCATAAAGCACTCTTTTACAGGGCATGCATGTTCCTTGTGGCTCAGTGAGCCACAGTGCTTGCAAATGGGTGGTTCGCGTTCTGGTGTAACTCATAATGCAGCTGACTGGCCCCCATCTGCAAAGTGAAATTCTGCTGCTCAGGAATTTCTGGATAATTCTTCTTCCACTTCTGGGAAGGGGTTGATTACAGCGATAGCTTTGCCCGTGCACAGGTCAGGCATTAAGCAAAATCGCTGTAATTTAGTTGTTGGATTTCTCTGTAGGCCACAAGACCTTTGCAGAGTTCCTCCTCAATTATTTTACGAGGAAGGTTGGTAGGGAGTGAGTCAAAGGAGATGAACAAAGTTTTCGCTAGTTTCAACTGGTGCGCGTGGTGCACACAATTTTTTTGCCCTCAGGGAGGGCAATTTCCACGCAAATTTTTTCTGCAGCATCGGCTTCATCGGCTGTTTTGAAACCAATATCAATCCAGCCGCAGCCCATGTTGTTAGTGGCTATGTACACCGCATGAGGGAAAAATGAGGGCTGTGCCTCACATGTTTTCTCCCACAGGGTTGGTGACTCATCCCCAAGGAAGAGTCTGATCCCATGTTCCACCTTTGACAAAGGTTGGTTGAATTGAATGTAAATGTATTGCACGTGCTTTACATTAAATACCATAAACCCAGATGGTGTCTGAGTTTTCAATTTCTTTGCAGATTGGGTTCCTGGTCCCCCTCCAGGGCTTTTCTTGCCCTTAGTTGCACCGTTAAGCGCACCACTTGCTGCGACGCTCACCCATGTTGTATTATTTTTGTTAATAAAGTCACCCATCTTTCCTGTGTGTGATTATCCAAATTTGCTGTTCAAATCAAATTGTAGTAACTAAAGTGATTGTTATGAAAAAAGAAAAGCATTGCTTTCAAATGTTAATTATGTCATATTATTTGGAACTAGTTTTTAAGGACCTATGTGATCTCATGCGATTTTAAGGAGAACATCTTGATGATATTGGGCCAATCACCTCCAATTTATTACTCTTGTGAAAACAAAGACCATAAGATGTCACAGAAACTTTATTAATATCTTATACAAAAAATAATACCAGTAGGATATATTCAGCGAGGAATAAAAGCCACTCCTTGACACCTACCTTAAACGAAATTTAAGGACTACCTATATGTGTTAATAAGGATGTGACAATAGCTCCAGGCCTTCAACTGGTAATTAGGACTGTGACACGCTGGATATTTCAGGAGAACTATATGGGGAGGTTTTATCCCCGCAGAATTATTCTCCAATGGAACTTAGTGTGGCGCCTGGAATACTTATACCAGGGAAAAATGAAATTAATGTCTTATTAGCAAATTTGACCAGCCAAAGTATTAAGGTCAAGAAATATCAAGTAGTCATTTGTGCATTTGTTTCTGAGGGACGAGTTGAGTCCAGTTGTCAAATTTGTCAGTTTATCTGAGTTCAGTTTACCAACCAATAGCCTTGGGGAAAATATTGTAATTCCTCAAGAAATATTTAAAAAGTTGTCAGAACAACAGAAGGATGAAGCATTAGAGTTGTTTGAACGATACTCCAAGATTTTCACCAAAGATGACCAAGACTTAAGTTGTGAAAAAGGAGTAAAACATTTTGTAAACACCAGTAACCATGTGCATATTAGAATGAGGCCAATATGGTGCCCCAGGGCTAGCGACGAAATAGTCAGAGAAGAGCTGGACAATATTTCTGAAAAGCGGAATGATTGTGCCCTCAAAAAGCCCATAGGCCAGCTCTGTTTTAATCGTAAAGAAAAAAATGGCAGCAATTGAGTTGTAATTGATTATTGACACCTCAATGCCATCAAAAATAGAATTCATATCTGTTGCCCAGAATTGATGATGCTCTGGATCATTTGGGATGGGCTAATTATACTACTGTAATGTTCCTTATCTCAGTATATTGGAAAATAAATCTGCCTTAAGATGAGCAGGAAAAGTGCGCAAAGATTGCTGCTCAAGGGCTGTTTCAACTGATGCGCATGCTATAGGGGCTGTGCAATGCGCCAGCAACCTTTCAGCGCGCAATGGACGCAATTTTTGGGGACCTTAAATTATCTGCATACTGGTGTACCTGGATGATACTAATGTCTTTTCACAAATGGTTTCCAAAAGCCTGAAGCACCTTGAACAATTGTTAGAATAGTTGTTGAATCCCAATCTAAAGATAAAACCTAGAAAATATCAATTCTTTAAAGAACAATCGGAATACCTTAAATTCGTCATTGATTCCAAGAGCTTTCAGCATCAACCTCAAAAGGTGGAGGCGATTTAAAAATGCAACATCTGACAAGTATTAGGGATAAAAATATTCTTAGGCATGGTAAGATACTATCAAAGATTCATAGAGGGGTTTTCAAGGATTGCTGTGCCCTTATTCCATTTACTACAAGGAGGAGTTTGGTTTTGCTGGGAATATGAGTGACAACAAGCCTTTGAGGCTTTATAAACCAAAATTATCATGGCGCCTGTTCTACAATATCCAGATTTCAGTAGGCCTTTAATCAAACAAATTGATGCCTTGTTGACTGCGCTTAGTGGTGTGCTATCTTAAATTGTGAATGATGATGATGAGGAGCATCCATTCCCTTTTTGCAGCAGGATTTTAAATAAGCATAAGTGTAATTATACAGTGACTGAGTGAGGATGTTTGGCTGTCATCTATACTTATAAACAATTTTGGGTTTATATTCATGGCACCAAGTGTCAAGTAGTGTTGGATTGCAGCTCATTACAATGGCTCCACAACCTCAGGAACCTGAGAGACAATTAGCCCGCTGGGCCTAATGTTACAAGCATATGATTATAAAATTATTCATAGAGCAGGAGCGGCCCATCAAAATTCAGACAGACTATCATGACTTCCTATTTTAGCTGTCCTAAGCAGTTTAGCTAATGAGCTTTATGAAAAAATGATTACTCAAAATACAGGGACAAACCACCTAAGGTAAAAAATGCGATAAAAAAGAATTAACTGACACCAAATATCAGAATGTAGATTTTATACAAGATAAAGCCTGAGGGGCAGCGTAAAGTTCTTCCAAAATTTTCCAACCAAATGGAGATTATTATGCAAGCACACAATGGCATCAGGTATAGAGGATTGACCAAAACACTAGAATTAATTTGATTAAGTTACTATTAGAATTCCATGTGATTTGATATCCAAGTTGTACTCAATAGATGTCATTCATACCAAATTGCAAAGCTATGAAGTTTGATGTGAAATATCATTTGATTAAACCTGATGAGCCTGACATACCATGTTAATTGATGTAGTTGGACCTTTGCCTGTGAGTGGCCTTAGCAACAAATACATAATTGTTGCTATTGACCATCTAATGATATGTGTGGAAGCAAAAGCAATTTGAGACGTTGGGGCTATAGCTACTTCCAAGTTATCGTGAATAATATTATTTATAAGCACAGATGTCCCAGAAGATTTTATGGATAATGGCACGAATTTTACTGCCCAGATGGTACAACAGTTAAATGAGTTGTTGTCTATCAAAGGAGTGTTGTTGATACCATACCATACTGAGACTAATAGTATGGTAGAGTGAGTGAATGGCACTCTAGTCAGCATTTTACGCAAAATTGCAGCCTCAGCGCCTTTAAAATGAGCTACTTCCACTAGTGCTACCATGTTCATGTACAATATCGAACACCACAGCACAGGTTAATCAGCGTTTCAACTTCTGTTTGGTAAACAGCCTGCTCTGCCTCCAGTATTATATTAAGTAATCAGTTTGACTGAAGAAATTAGACCAATTAATTATGTTGAGCAACTATCAAAGACCCTAATCAAGTTGCAATCTGAAGCCTATCAAAATGTGATTAGTCAAAGAACTATTTATAAAAAGCTATGATGATGCTAAATGAGCTACGGTGACTAAGTTCAAGGAAAGACTTAATAGTATATTGTGACACTCATAGTGAAGGCCGCGCGCATAAGCTGGCCTTGCTATGGAAAGGTCCATTTATTATACTGGAGAAATTGTCTGAAGACATATATACCATTAAGAATCAAGGCAGCTGGGTTGTAAATTGAGTACAAGCTAAGTTCTTTTGTCCATATCATAAAGAATAATAATTTTATTTAAGGTGGAACAAACTTGGAACCAATAATGCCACACTGAAGAGAGGGGGGAGAATATGAAATAAGGGGGCTGAAACCTAAACCCAAGTACTGGGGAGAACATCATGGTTAGTGTTTTCAAGGACCTGGCGGTGTTGGAGGGGTTTGCTTGAGCTGCTCAGTGAATTTTCACTGTTGAGGCAGATTTTCAGTTCCATGTCAACAGTTAAGAAGGGGAGCAGAAGCCAGATCTGCACCATAATTTGAAGTCAGCATAGAGTCACGTCACCAAAAACCAAATATTGAATGTTTTGTTATGTTTATTTAAATCTATTACTAATATTGATGGGATTTGGGGCCAAATTTTCTAATTGTTTTAAGATAAATCGTGTTAATTGTCCATAGGGATAATATAAAAATAACTTCTCAGAGCAAATCTGGGATTGGTGAGTCAATATTAAGTGCTATAAAATTTGCAATCAGATAGAGTTCAGTGGGTACACAGTTGAGTGCCATTAGTGGCCATGCTAGTTTCCATACAAGTCAAGCTGCTGGGCACTGTTTTAACCTGTGCAACAAGGTGTCTTTTGCGGCACATAATCTACAGTGTTCCTGGGTTGAATTAGACTGCTCAGCTGTTTAATAGGCCCTGTGTTAGCATTGAAAGACATGTATTCTAATTTCTGGATGAAGTAGATTATGTGTCACAAATTTACATTTTTTTGAATTTTTTCATCATATGGCTAATCATTTTAGTCTAGAAGATTGATACAGGATAGGATTCAGGCTCTTGGCAGGAGTTAATCTTCCACTGAGACTTGTGCACCCCTCGTTCCTGAGCGTAGATGTGATTCTAAACACTTAACTGCATTGGCCCCTTGTGATGTTGAGAGGGAACAGCCACTCATCTTGATGGATGGTCTTAAGTACCACGTAGGAGAAGTTTGAGGACTGGTGTGGACCATGGGCATTTGGATTGGCCACCAGGTTGGACAGGAGGGTGTTTCACACCTTGGGGTTGGATAGTTTGAGGTCCCTGGCCAGGTTGATTCATGTGGTGTGTGACTAGTGGTTTGGATTGAGGGTTAGGCTCGTCACTCTAACTTTCCACTTACCAAATAGTTTATCAGATTGAGTGATGTAGTCAGTGAGTCCTAGGCCTCCTTCCATTCTTGGTCCATGGAGTAGGCCTATTTGAATCAGGGCTCTTCTGCCTTCACATAAGCATGACTGCAGTAAGGCCTGATGTGGTCATAAATTCCAAGGAGAAGGGGACAACTGCAGCTGGGAACCAGAGGATTGTAAGTAGGAGGGAATTTGTGACCTCAACTTGCCCCATGAGTCCCATTTGCCTTCCCCTAAGGGAAGCGATGTGGGATGCAAGCTTCTGGATGAGCCCATTTTTGATCCTGGGCAGGTCCGTCCTGTTGGGGTTCAGGGTGATACACAGGTGTTTCACTGGTCCGCCTGAAGGCACCACCCCAAATGTGGCCCAGATTCTGCCAAGTTTTTTGTTTTTGTGGATTTTGGTGGGTGGTGAGGTGGTCCTTAAGTGTTGGCGAATTGTATGCATTTTGCCAAATAAATTTCCTTTTGATTGGACTTAATTTTTAAATTATTGCTTTGATTCACCTTAATTGTTTTTGGATTTCACATTAAATTATTAAAAATTATAATTCAGGTGATAGTAAATTTGTTACCATTTACATCATACTCAGCAAAGTTCTGAGACCTGCAATTAAGGTCTCAATTGTTAAATATTGTTTTTAAATTATTTAAATTGTTTAAATTGGATTTGAGACTTCAGAATTATGCGTTAAACTATTAGAGTCAAATTCGTTAGGTCATCCACATGATTTGTTGCCAATTATAATATACTCAGCAAAGTTCTGAGACTGGCAATTAAGGTCTCAGTTGTTGATATTGAGTTTTAAATTATTCAGGTTATTTAAATTAGTTTTTAAGACATCACAAATGCATGTCAAATTCTATAAATTAATTTTGTCAGGGTGGCTGGTTGATTCATCACCAATTACATTATTCTCAGCGAGGTTTTAAGACCTACATTTAAGGTCTCAGTTGGACGTTGACACTACAATCTTTTGCATTAAATTTTTAAATTTCTTTCATCAAATTAGCTGATTGATTTGCTGCTAGTTCCATCATTTTTGAGTGAGTTCTGAAACTTGCAATTAATTGCAGCACTTACCTGCGTCAAAACAGATTTTTGCATTAAAATTTGGGTCAGCTGATGCAACGACAACATCATCATCAGCATCAAATGCCAGCTCCTTATTTGTCACATCTGAGATGGATCCAACTTTTGAATTTTCTAAATGCATTTTTGGAAAATTGCATTCTATTTGGTTACACTTTATACAATTCACCATGATGTCAGTTTTCCTTGGATGACCATGGCGCTAGGTATATAAGGCCTAGTTGTCACTCACCCCAGATACCATTTATGGCTGAGTGGGGGTGGCAAGAGGCAGGGTGCCTCTAGCCAGGGCATGTTGGCGAACCCTGGTTCAAGTTTTGCTGCCCCAGGTTGATTGGGTGATTTTCAAGCTACCCACCAAAGATTTCCATATTTGACTTGTTAACTCTTGCATTGCTAGACAATTTGTATTGGTTAATAATTTACTTGAGTTTCTTCAAGTCCTCCAAGTTTGCAATTCCTATGACTTCATCATCTGCATATGCCAGAGCTTTCAGCAGTAGCTGCCCACATACACTGATACCTTCAAGCTCCACCTCTGCCACCTGCACCACTGGATCAAAAGCCAGGTTGTACAACAGGGGGCTCAAAGGGTCCCCTTGCCTCACCCCAAATTGTTGTAAGATTTGCTGTCTGGAAACTGGGACCTAAAACTGACAATGCTTGTGGTAGCTGTTTGCTTCATTGCCCAGTCAATAAATTTTTGTGGCAGGTGTGTTCTCTCCATGCAATGATGTAGATACAACCAGTCTACCTTGTCATAAGCTTTTTGTTGGTCTAGAGTTATTAATACCCACTAGAGTTTGACTGGGTGACATTGGTGACCATGTGGATGTTGTCCTGGATGCTCCTGCTGGGGAAAATCCACGTTGGTTCGTTGAGATCACATTCCTCCCCGTTTGAACCCAGATGATGTGCTTGTTTTTAGAAAGCAGTTTGGAGTCAGAATTAATCAGTGAGATTGGATGCCAGTTGTCAAGTGAATGGGTATCACCTTTTTTATGGAGGAGAAAATGCAGAGCTTTGTCTCCTCCAGGCATCATCTTGGTCTCATCCAAGCATCTGTTGAGCGTGGCAAGGAGGATGTGGCTGAGGAGGTATAGAAATGTCACATTCAATTTGTACAGGATCCCGTCAGGTTCTGGACTCTTCCAATGGAGAAGAATCTTGATTGCTTTATTGAGCTCCTCCTTCATTATTGGTGCCATGAGGGCCAATGTGTTCATTGTTGGAGGTGTCTCCACCCTTGCAATGAAGGGCTCCATGTCCTGAGGTAAAGCACCCTTATTCAAGTATAATTTTGTATAATAATTGTGAGTTATTTCTGCTAGAGCCTCTGGGGATTGCATTACCATGCCTTCTTGTGCAGCCAGAGCGTCTCATCGGGTTTAGGATCTCTTAGTGGTGAACTGGTGCATGAAGAATATTGATAATTTTTTTACCCTCAGCCACCAGTTTTGCTCCCACCTGCAATGCAAGCCATTCCTGGGCTTGCTTGCTGAAATCTTGGATTTTGAGGGTCAAATGAACCCATTCCCTCATCCAGTTTGTGCTGTGGCCCACTTGGGAGCATTCCTATCAATTTTTGTTCATTGGTTGATCACCCTTTGAAGAGCAGATGCCTCAGCCACGTGCCTCCTGGAGAATGTAAGCTTTGCAGTGGCAACCCTTTTGGCTTTCAGATGTCCCAAATCTGGTTTTGGTCTTCGCGGAGGGGGTCCCTCATGTCATGGCACAGGGTTTGTACTGCTAACCAATGGGCAAAGTCATCATTACTCACTGTTCGTGGGTGGATCTTTTCCCATTTTGGGCACATTTTTGCCTGCATCTCAGACCTCAAGGTAATCCTTACCAGGTGATGCTCTGAGTGGGTGACACTAATTGTCTCAAAGTTTCCTACCATATGCTTAAGGGTCACCAGGATGCAGATTAGGTCGATGCACATCTTTGAGAGCAGCTCGCCCTCTCTGACGTGTGGCCTCATCATGTGCTCAAAGGTTAGCGTGACTTTGGGTGTGCATCAATGACTCCCATTGTGACCGTAAGTGATGCGAGTTCCTGGTATCCATTGGGATGATTGTTGTCTGGGGCCATCTGTCTGTAGCTCTTGTGAGCTAACAGTTCATGTCCCCCTATTAGAAAGCTGTATTCTGGTAGTGTTAATTGGCCACCTCCTCAAAGAAGTTGGCACAGTCGCTGAAGGTGTTGGGGGCGTAGGTATTGACTAGGTTGTACTGATTTCCTGCTAGGTGATTGTGATGGCCTGAACTCTCCCCCCAAGGTGATCAGTCAAAGATGTGATGGTGATGCCCCTGCCTGGTTTGATCACAAGCCCTCATAGGGTGGACCAAGTTGAGAAGTTTGGAAGGAGCATCTGGGTCTAATCAAGTTCCTCCCCCCTTGGGCAGTGACTCTTCTATATTGCCAGGATGTCAGTCGGAGGGTTTCACAGGTGCTGGATTTAAAAGAATAATAATAATACAAAAAAGTAAATTAGTAAAAAGTAAAAAGTGAAAAGTGAAAAATATATAATAAATACAATAAAAATAATAAAAAATAAAAAAGACAAAAAAAATGTTTAAAAAACATAAAAATTTTAATTCAGAAAATTGTTGCCTCATCATCTATGGAACTAGGTAACCCTTCTTCAGGAGGGGGAGGAGAATATGATAAAACTGGGGAAGCCTGTAGTGGAATATGGAGAAATGTGAATCTCATACAGGTTTTGACTATTAAAACCTGTTGGAGATACGCTAAACCCAAAAAGGCTCATCACCAGGCATTCTGGTATAGTCAGCTCAGGAAAGGCCATTGAACTAAAGGGAAATACCATTGGAAGGGACTTCAGAACAGGTGAGAAAGGTTCAACTTGAGATTAATTGCCATAGAAAGGAAGATACAGCCAGCAAGAAGGCTTTCAAGGCAGGGGTAAACTGGGTGGATTAACACTTTCACGCGAAACATTTTAACAGGCCTCATTTAAAACCCTGCACATGTTGGGCATGGTTTTGGTGGGGAGAAAGGAAGGAGGGAAGAAAACACATGCGCCCAGAAGAGCCATCTTTGGGACATACTTTTCAAGAAGCCCTTTCACCAGTCTTTTGCAAAGGGCTCAGTATAGCACCAGGATGCGCCAATATTTCAAAAATTGAGTCTTGAGGCTAATGGGACGTGTAAATTAGTATAAACCAATGCGGGTTCTCACCAAAGCCTAGAAACTGAGTTAGCAAAAATAAGAGCCTGATTGGCCTCAAAAATATCATATGCGCATCCTCAAGGCCATTAGCAAGTGTAGATGACAAGTAGGCATTTATGAGCTCCAACATTAAATTGAGCTCAAAACCCGTTGAAGCCACACTGCCTGTGTATAATGAGGAAGCAAGATTGTTGGAAGGGAAGATGTGAACAAGGGAAAACAAGAAGTCAGGAAGGAGATCCCCATCTAAAGCAAATTGATGCCAGAAAAAGTTCCTTGAAGCTGACCAGCTTGAGAAGCCCAAAGAGTTAAAGAAAGTCAATGTCAGGTCCCATTTGAACCATTGGGATGTTCAATGGACAATACTTGAAGCCAAGGGGGCCTTCTCAGGTTTGTCAATGATTGGTGAAGTTGCAGTGGGATGCTAAGCTGAACTCTTAGGTACCATGGAAGCGTAGCTGGTCAATCCAGCTTTGGAAATTGTGAGCAACACACCCAAGTTGACCATAGTGCGCCACATGGACTTGCTCAGTCGTAAGAAGGCTCATCTGTCTAAGGCAGAAAGGCTATCATTATATTGTTTATATTTTAATGAGCGCAAAAAAGACATTATGCCCCAGAAAGGTACCCACCTCTTATTTTATTCAAGGCAGGGGAAGTTTTGAATAGTTGACTGGACCTAATTGCCAGATATTTGATAGGGACATAATAATGTTAAAATGCTTAATTTATTATGGATTATATTGGATATCAGTGATTATGATCAGGAATACCCTACACTTATACAAAGCTTGGACTCTGCGGCCTAGTGATTCCACTTAGTAATATTTGACTATGATGACATGGTTTAAAGGCTTTTTGGTTAGGTCAGAGTTTAACATGAATAGTCAACTTGATGACTTGGGCAAGTGGGCTTTGTTAGTCTATGTCAAAATTATTTTTTAATGTCAATTGAGTTTTTGATTGAATTAAATACTAATTAGTAGTACGAATCACCTTGTTATGTGCTGCCAATTGCTTGAGAAGAGAATCAGTTCAGCTATTTGAAGATGCATCATAAACTATGTTTGAGAATATTTACAAATTTGACACCAACCCTGAGGCTGTGTGAGATGCATTGAGTTGAAAGGATTGTAGACCTTCAAATAAACTTTTATATGCTCCTCTGGCCAAGTGCCATTGAAAATGAGGTATCATGGGTAAGATGTGGTGAACATTAAACCCTATAAATTATCTCCAAGTTGTACTAGTAAGTTCAATCAACTATTATATAATTTTAAATTTTACTTATAAGGTTTTTTTGTATTTGATACTTTAAGTTATATTAAGTTGAGTTTTCTCTTGGGATCATAAGGATCAGAGTGGCTGCCTATGTCCAATTAATGATAGAAGAACATGGCTTTAAGTGTTATTGTCAAGTAGTTATATCTCAACTATGTCACCCTCTGGTCTATTGTCATATACAATAGATGCTCAAAGATCCACTTTACCACAGATGAAGAACCAGCTATCAAAAGTAGTCCAAAAGCTTTAATATGATACTTTATTATTTTGTTTTCAAACATGGATTTGACGCATCTACAAAGTTTAATTACACCAAAAGGTAAAATTCATTTGGTATGAAGTCTCAAGCTTATAACCACTTGAGCTATAGAGCTACCTTTGATAGTAGTCTCATCCTATTAGCTAAAAAAGTCTGAGCCCCAACAGATGGATCCAGTCCTATCTTTCTAATTGTCTTTAATTAGTGTTTATCCGACCAATCTCTATATTAGCCATCTCTGTTCTTTGGATTAAAAGACCATCTCAGTCTTTACTTATCTGTTGTTACCTTTTGTTGCCCTCAAGGGTACCTCTTGAGGAGGGTTTCTGGGGTTGCTTATAAGCTAGGGAGGTGTTGGCACCTATAAGGTGTTTTTTCATTATTAAAATTGAAAGTCTTTTATTAAATAGCTATATAAATTCTCCTTACATTTAGAGACCAGCCTCAATATTATACTTGTGGGGATTTATATGTGTTGGGATCTCCCATAGAAGTAATCAAGCAGTGTCTGCTTACTAGGATCACAGTTATATTAAAGCGTCATCATTCATTTTGGTGATCACCCACCCTGGCTTTCTTTTTTTAATGTCCACAAGATAGCCTCTGTCCTTCCTGCAACTATCTCGTAGTTTGGACTGTTTGAGGTAATGCTACCTGGGATTTTATTTAATTAAAAAAAGATTGATTTGAGGTGGGATGACCTTGGGACAAACATATCACAACAAGTCTTTTCTAGCCAGTACAGGTTTTAACTTGTATTGAACAAAACCTGCACTAGGGTGAAAACAGAAAGTACCCTGCCAGGCTAACCACCCTGGTCTTTTATTTAAGAAAACTTCTATAGATTTTAATATAACAAGCCCTCACTCGCTCTCACTTGGCATTGAGTGGCTTTGTCAGCTTTCACCCAGTGCATTTGACTGGTTTTCTGTAGTTTTTGGAACCCAATCCAAGGTTTAAAAGGTGAAATAATGTTTGGATTTCCACTTGGAAGCTGGGCAGCCCACGTTTTATTCCTTTCAAACTCCCATGGGTTCTTTGCACCCAGTCAATGGGAACGCCTTGGGCGTAATATATAAGATCTTTTGGGTGGGCCCATGCCCTTTTTGGCAAGACATTGTTGGAGCGTCATTATCCCAAAAGAGTGTCATCAGATGTCAGTGGACACTTAGGTATGAAACGCTCACTTGCCTCCTCCGATTCTATTGTTGGTGCTTATCTTAGTTTTCCCCTCCCCAACCAATGGGGACATTAAATTTGGCTGCAAATGTTTCACCGGTGGAGACCTTTATAACTACCGTCCTGGTAATAAAGCATTCTCTTCTGAAGTTGGGGGAGTTTAAAAAGTTTACCCTACATTTTAAATGTAAGGTTGAGGGTCAGTGGTCTATCCCAAAGGTTTTAATTTGTTGTATAAGTTGGCTCAGCTGTGATTATTTCACATGCGGAGGACTCTATAATTACCACCCTGGGAAAGAGCCACTCTCTTCTGAAAATGGATGTCTTTCAAAGTTTGCCCTTTATTTTTAGGAACATCTGAGGGTCAACGGGAATCTCCCCCACGTCACTAATTATATGTTTCATAAGTTTAACAAGAATTGTTTCACCTGTGGCCGCCCCTATAAATACCAGACTTATATACCTAATTTCCTTTTATAAATGGAAGCATTTTCTCTTTCCTGGCCTTTACTCTCAAGAAAACCTGAGCGTTGGATGGGTTCTATCCACAATTTGTTGTTATAGTTAAACTGATTAGCTTTCTGGTCCAGAAATTCGTTTTGTGGAATGATGAAAACCCTAATTGGAAGGGAGCTTTACCATTTTGATAATGAATAGCAATCTTTAGCCAGTTGTCAAATTGATTCTTATGCCTTTGCAACCAAAACGCCATTTTTTAAAAGGTATAATTTGGATATAAACAAGCCTTTTTTAAACTCTTGTAGGGCTATCCTTAGCATAATTTGATATACCATATCACAACTGAGAATTCTAAACTAAACCCCCCTTATGATCTACCACACTCAGGAGGTAGAAGAACTCAGTGAAAGAATATTGCAATAGGTTTGCTACTGCCAAAATTGTTGATGGGTATATCTCATCAGTCATAAGTGTGAGGAACTATCCTAACCCTTCTTTTTTGAAGGCACATCCTGGGAGAATTATAATGCTTGAAGCTAATCTTAACCCTGGTATTATAATATTACCTGTATTAAATAAAGAATATTTTGGACGTTTTCTTTGCTTTCTGAAAATTCTCTCTTTCAAGGAAAGTTTAGGACGACTATTTTAGTGGATACGGTGAATCTGAGAACTTTATAGATCTAGCCTTATCTGACTACCATGAGCTACGCTACTTACTTTAGGGTATTGCTAGGGAAGGTGCGTCCCAGGGTATCGCCACACCAAAAGTCATGGGCTTGTAGATTATCAAGTTGTAATTACACTTATATGATCATTTCTTGGTGATCAAAACCTTCTGTACCCAATTATCTTAGGAGTGTGCATTGGTGTCAAAAGTTCTATGAGGGGACAAAATTTGAAGACCAAAAACTTGACTTTATCCTTAAGGATTGGCTGGAAATTAATAAAACCTATGTCTGAAGCCAACGCCTCGAGCAATTTGCCACAATGGACTTCTATAAATAAGCTTAGTCTTGTACCCTTGTTGAAGTCCAAGTCAGAATTTCCCTTATCTTCCTGTTTGGAGGGGTTAGAGATTTTATTTAGATGCGGCTTCAGCAAGTGCCTTACCTGATCATCCAGAGTTTGGCTGTGATATAAACTCACAGTTGACATGGTTCATAATTCTTCCCGGTATCTCTTTGGCTCTGAGGGATGAGGCAGCATTAGATGTTTAGAATCAGAGGAGATTGCAAAATTAGCCATATTTAAGTGTGCCTCAACAGTGTTATCCCTCTATCTCATTGTAGAAAAAATGGACGTTACTCTACGCTCTTGTATATATTATGGTAACTTAAATAAAGTAAATTGTAACAAATCTGCATATCAAACCTATGGAGGCAAAAATTCCCCGCTGTAGAGATAAAGCTAAATACTTCTACAAAATAAATTTCGTGAATGCCTTTAACCAGATCTACATCATAAAGGAGAAGGAATGACTCACTGCATGCCGTACCAGGAAAGGGGTTTCCAATTCCAGGTCATGCCTTTTGGACTTAAAAACTACCTTTAATTACCCAACTTAATATTTATGTAGCGATGGGAAAAGCTGTTATATGTATGCGCAGTAGCCTATATGGCCAACATCCTGGTTTTCTCCTATGATCAAGAATCCCATGAGATTCACCTGCAGAAAGTGGTTGAGAATTTGAGAGCAGCAAACTTGACGCTAAAAATTAGTTAGTGTGAGCTTTTTAAGTCCAAGGTCATCTTATTAGCAACATCATTTTGACAAAGGCTATATGAGCACTACAGACAAGGAGAAGGCGATCCATTTTATGTCCCACGCCAACATTATTTAAAGAATTGAAATACTTTTTAAGAATGTGCACCTTCCTTAAGAAGACTACGTCAGATCTTTCAGATGTTGCAGCACCATTGTATAAAGCCTGTGGAGCTAAAACTCTTCGCTTATTTGGTCTGGAAGACGCCTCTTAGGCTTTGAAGTGCACTTTGCTCTCCACATCAGTACTTCATCACATGGACCAAGACAAGGTGTTTATAGTGTCCAGCGATGCTTTATACTTTGCATGTGATGCTTCTCTGCTACAAGTGACCAAAGATGAAGTTGAGCATCCTTTAAGATAAACTTTTTAAAAGATGTCCTTACCTGAGTTAAATTACGCTGTTATTACAGGGAATTGCTGGTGGTAGTGAAAGCGTTAAGTTAATAGCTCCATATTCTACATTGTTCTTCCCAGCCATTCTAGGCTTGACTGACCATCAAGCTCTGTTGTACTACCACGCCACTCTGTCCTGACTCCTTGAGAACTCGTTGGCATAAAGCCCTTGCATAGTTTGTGTTCTCATATGAGCTTATAAAGAGCAAATAGAATGGTTTAGCTAATGCCTTATGTCACAACCTGGCATTATCTCATGAACTCAAGGAGGTGGAGCTTTATAACACTCATTTGGTGATTCCTCCAAATAAATCACGTTAGAAAAGCCATCTACAGTCAACAGTGCTTCAGGTCTTGTTTCATTAGAGAACCTGGATGAATATATTATGTTAAGATGAGTTTTGGCACTATCTACGTCATCAGAATAGAACATGATTATATACAACTTAAATCAGGAAGTCTAAATGAAAAGGGAAGATGTGGAGGATGAAGTGGTATAGTTCCAGGGATGCTTATGGGTTTCCGCTGGACCTCTTCGCGTTTAGATAATAAAGAAGAATTATGATGGATTAACCATGGTGCATCCTGGTATTTAAAAAAACCTGGGAACTTATCCACCACATGTTAACTGGAAGGGAATTTCAGCCCAGGTTTCACACTATACCAAGAAGTGCCTTATTAGCAGCGGAATGAAACCAGATTTTTGGACCCTTGATGGCTTGTTTATACCAATCCAGTAAGCAGAAGAGCCTTTGAGTTTCTTCACATCAGTTATATTGTGGAGTTACCCTTATCTGAGGGGTATAGCCATCATGGTGGTTTTAAACCATTTTTCCCAATTCTACCCACTCTATCAGATGTCACTCCACAATGACAGAGGCACAGATGGCTAAGCTGTTTATCTCACACGCTTTTTCTGCCCATGGTGTTCTTAAGGAGTTCATCAGTGCTCGTTGACCCCAGTTTACATCTTTATTCAGGAAGAACTTGCAATACTCTTCAGATATACCCATGCCATTAAAAACTACCTTCCACTACCAATTGGATGGACATATAGAATGAGTGAACTAATTCTTGGAACTATTCTTGCGGTTCTGTGCGTCAGCTAATCACTTAGAATGAGACTTGCATTCTCCTTTAGCTCAATTTATTAAAATAATGCCAGAATAATTCCATTGGGTGTTCTCTCTTCTTTTCCAACAATGGTTACAATCCTTATTTTAACATGGAACTCAGATGTGAGTCCAAGGTGGAAGCCATGGTGGACTTTGCTAAATTCCTCAAAAAATTACATCAGGAAGTAAACAACAATCTGGACGTAAAAATGAATACCTATAAGGAGAACGCAAATGGGAAGAGAAGGGTAAGGCCAGAATATAAGAAAGGAGATCTGTTGATGCAGGACTTCAGGAATATCACCATAAAGCAACCTTGTAAGAATAGGGACTTAAGAGTATAGACTCTACCACATACTTAGAAAGTTAGGCCATGCCTCTTGCCAGTTTGATTTTGCACCTAAGTTCCAACCCTTTCCTACATCTCTTGAGAGAGAGTTGATGCGGTTTAAGGGTCTCCTTCTGAGAAAGTGGTGGCTTATCATTTAGGGTAGGACACTAGAGGGGGAGGTAAATAGGATTGTGGCATCTCGTCAGGTGAAAAGAAGGCTGGAATATCTGGTATCTTAGAAAAGGTTTGATGCTGCAAAAATACTAAACTTCACATTGTAACTGACCTCATGCTCTGAAATTGATTGCCTTTATCTATAAGATTTTCTCATTATGCCGCTGGTAGCAAATCCACCTCCTTAAAATCAGCTATAAATTTGGCTTCAGATTATAAGAACTTTTATCTTGCTGACGCCTCTGGGGGGAGTGGTGCCACAGAGACCAGAGGGTATTGTCATGTCTCATGAAACGATTACTGGTGCGAGCTTTAGGGATAAGGATGGAATAAAGAGAGTCAATAGTGTCATGTAAGCCCTCCCCAACATTAGATATACTGTGGTTAAACGCTGGATTAAGACCAGCAAGCCCAGGTCAATACCCAGAGATTGTATGTCACGGTTCAAAATGATATGTTCTTTGTGCTAAAAATCACCCTCTATCATTTAAATGACGATAATTCATTATGTTGAATTCTATAAGTGAAATATGACTTGTTTACAAAGTTTGATAATACTAAAAGAGTAAAATTCAGTTGGTTTTTAGTCTTGAGTTCAAACTTTTTCAAGATATAGAACTACCTTTAATGGTAGGCTCATACTATTGGCTAAGGTTTAGTCTGAGCCTTAGCAGATAGATCTAGGCCTATCACACCAATAGTCTTTGGTAGTGTTTCTTCAACCAATCTCTTAGTTTATTGTCTATCTTTTTTACAATAAAGTCTATCTTTATTTTTATACTTAGTCAATGTTACCTTCTTGCTCTTGCAGGCTACCTCCTTTTGAAAGGTTAATGGAATTTTCTTATAGGCTATGAAGATGTTGCCACCGTACAAGGTGTGTTTTCATTATTACAATTTATAGTCTTTTATTAAAGTTATAGACACACTTTTTTCAGAGGCGCACTAGAGGCGCCACTAGGGATGAGGGTTCATTCTGCATCATAAGGGAAGTTGCTCCTTATCAAAATGGAGGGGTGGTATATCAAGGTTTACATTATTTTTTTCTTTGAGATCAGGATATATATCACATGGAGCATGTGCAAGGGCGTAGTTCTTGTGATTTTTGGGTGGTTTAGGGCAAAGAGGACACTGCTTTTAGGAGAATGGGGTGCATCTAGATTGATACAGCTGAACGCTTCTATGAGATTCTTACAGTTGTTACTATTTTGCAGCTCTTTCAGCTGTTCTCATAGAAGGATTAACCCAATCAGACTACCTGATACTGAATTAATTGCCATGTTTCTTAGAAGCTAAAATCGTCTTTACTTCGTCTTCCTGGCCGTCATCCACCACAATTAGTTTTGGTGACTCAGGCATGGGCCCTTTGAAGAAGGATAATTTGACACATGAAATACATTGTGTTTCTTCCAGTTGATGATGAGATAATTACAGAAGATCCATTCTACAGATCTTTTATCACTTTTTAAGGACCTGAGCGCTCACACGCAATCTTCTGGGGCAGGACCTTTGTATTCAAATATTGAGTGTCCAACATGACCAGTGATCCTTTCTTGAGCTCATAACCATGATAGCGTTTTTGATCTGCAAACTAATTGTAATCTTCCATAGCTTTAGCAGATGCTCATAAAGTATTTTTGGGCCTCATACAAGCTATTCAGGCAATTTTCAACTTCCAGAATGGAAGATGGAAGGCGGATTCCAAGATGGAAGGAAGGGTTATATTCAGATTATCCTCAAAGAGGGAGAATTTTGTTGGGGAATGGGGTGCATTATTGTATGCAAACTGTGCTTACGGTAGATCAGAAGCCCAGGTGTCATGACTAACTGTGGTATAGCATTAAAGGTATTGCTCCAAAGTTTGGTTTACCCTCTCAGGTCAACCAACCATTTTGGGGTTGATAAACAGTCAAGCGGCAGGACAAATCTGGAGGAGATCAAAAATGCTTCAGGAATTAAGAAGTAAGTAGAGACTTACTGTCGTTTACTATCTCTCTAGGTAGACCAAACATAGATAAAATAAGCATTAAATAACCGAGCATCAGTTTCCTCAGATGTAACTAATATGTTTCAAGGGATAAAGAGCGCTAGCTTAGTAAAGTAGCAATGATCATCATAATTGCATCATAGCTTTGGGAGGGAGAAAGCTCCACTATGAAACTGACAGATAATGAGGTCCAGGGGACCTCAGTTTGCTCAGGAGATGTAAGAGGCCCATTATCCCTGATCTATATGATTTAGAACAAGCGCACACTATATAGCGGGAGACCCACAAGGGGATCTCTTTGGAAGATCCTGGCCAGTTATAGGTTCTTTATGATCAAATCCCAAAATTCTTATATCTGAAATGGCGTAAATTCAGTGAGCATGGTGCTCCTAAATAACTTGGCTGCGTATGGCATGTGAAACCCAAACCCTGTCCTAAAAGCAGATCACATATCCTTTAAGGTATAGTGGGTGCACTTCTGAGATTTGATCACCAGGTCCTCATATATCCCAAATCCCTCAGTGGATACTAACTGGGCTTCTAGGTCTTGATCAAGAAGTGGCGCGTCAGAGGGTAATTTGCAAAGGAAACTGTTGGGGAGCCAGCATTAAGATCTGGGAAGTGGTAATGACTTTTGTAAGGTTGGGAAGATTATCTATACTGGGACTCATGGAAGGATTTTGAATAAGCATATCTAGCAAGACATTCAAAGACCCTTTGACGATCATTAAATTGAATTTGAAGCTGTATAGGTCTCGATAAATCTATCTTGGCGGTGGATGAGCTTCTTAGGCTTTCTAAATATAAGAGAAATTGGTGGTTTGTTCACATTATGATCACATGATATACCCCATGCAGGATGTAACGCCAGTGAGTTAATGCCCATGACATAGCTGCCAATTTCTTATCATAAATCTCCCAACCTAACTCATAGGATAAGAACTTTCTGGAAAAAATGTGCCATTGAGTGTTCCACCTCATCATGCTCTTGGAGAAGCACACTCCCACTGCAACAGAATATGCATCACAAGTCACAAGGAAGGGCAATGCATCTGCATCTTGAGGACTGGTGCTGATAGGAAAATATCTTTAATAGCCTTGAAAACCTTTTGACACTCATCAGTACATTTTATGGGGCATTTTTACCAGATATATGATAAAAAGGGCCGCCAAAAGAGATAGGGCGGGGGAGAGCTTTTTAAGGAAGATCATTGATCCTATGAAGCTCTGAAGTTGCTTCTAGGTAGTGGGGGTGGGCCAAGTCTGGATGGCTTCCAGCTCACAGGTGGGAACCACGTAGCCCTCCTTTAGAACCAGGTTCCCAGGAAAGGTCATCTCCTCACAAAAGAATTTATATTTTTAGTTCACAAAGAAACCAGCATTGTTGTGGGCTGCTGTCATGAAGTGTGCTGATAATTTTAATATTACTGGCCTAGAACTCCAGAAGGGTCAACCCCTAGAATCCCAGCTATAATATCTTAGGTTAGTCATCCATATTGACAGATTTAAAATGAGAAGGCCAGCCATGAGGACTGACCAGGGTTTCCAAAATTAGAAAACATCACCACTAATACATTTAACAGAACTTTAAATTTATATAAAATAAATTTAGTATACTTTCCATGAATTTAATGGAACAAAATGATGGAAGGGAGAAAAATGGAGTAACAATGGTGCCTGTCAGAGAACGCTGACTAAATGTCCGCACATTGGGGAACTGAGACTAAGCTCACTACCATCAAGAACAATTTAAAGTTTGGTTTTGGCAGATGTTCATCTCAAACTATTTAGATACTGACTCAGATCTGCCTGATTAGGGAAATTTTGTTCAAATACAAAGGGACTAATGTTCATTTTGCTGTGACCCCACTTGAACAATGACTATGATTCACAGCTAGCAGCAGGTTGCACCCACAGCCAGGACACATAATGGTACCCCATTGTTTGGGGAAAGGATTGAACACGCCTATACTCTCAGTAACTAGCTTGTTTGCACATTTATAGGGCACCCTGGCGGATGAGTAATTTCTCACCCAAAGCTAAAATAAGGCTCTTAACTTCAGTGGAATGCTACTTGACCTCCTTGGCAGAATATGAATCAACTTCCTCAGTGGAAAATGAGCCCCTGGATACCCCTCCTGGGGATATGCGCCAACCATCTTCCACTGGCGATGGCTTCTGCCCTCCTCCACCTTCTGGCATATCCCATGGATTTTAACCACCAACTCTTTATTGGTGAACACAGGCGTGAGAGGAGCGATCTGAAAGGGATATGCCTTTACTCATCTGTTGTCTACCTTAAGGGCTAAATTGTCCAGGGTGATGAGAGGAACGACTGCCAGCTTTCTCTCTTTATTAGTTCAGAACTGGAATTTCTCCTGGTTAGTTCGTAGGGATTGTTCCCCAAGGCTTACAGATGCCATTGGTGCCTCCAGATCTTTTATGTGTTGCTAGCAGATAGGTGAGTGAACAAATGTCATCAATATATGCAGTGACGCAAGAGAAGTGGAATCTCTGAAGGGCATCATCAATTAGGCACTGAAATGTCGCTGGGCATTTTTAACCCAAAAGACGTTACTTTAAACTGGTATAATCCCACCTGGTGAAGATAGTGGTTATTCACACAAGACCTTCATTGACCCTTAATTGGTATAATCATTTAACAAGTCCAGCTTTGAAAACGCCCATGACAATATGATTTCATGCGCAATAAATTACTTCAGTGTTAAGCGTTTGAATCTGGAACCGTTATTTTATCTAAATTTCTATAATCAACGCAGGTCCATTAAAATGATCTGCCTTCTGGGCGAAAACAATTGTTGAAGCGATGGAAGAAGCTTTCTTAATAATCCAGACTTTCTCTAAAATATCTTATAGCCAAATCTCCAGAGCTCTTTCCTCTTCTTCTATTTATGGATATAACGGCAGTTAAGCTTAGCTAATTGAACTTTCAACTGAAATCTTAGGTCATACTCAGAATGGGAGGGAGCTTGATAGCCAAACTCATATCAAAAACATCCCGGTATGGGGCAAGTAGAGTGGGGAAATCAGGTGGAAGGTCTATGTGGACAGAAACAGATAGTAAAATTGAGCTTAGGGCAATCTCAGGTGGGAGAGTGTCATCTAGAGGGAATTTCACTCTAAGACCACCATTGGATAAAGACAAATATTATTACTCAACTGGATGTGCACTTGCTGGCGGCACCACCACCCCACCACAATGATTATAGGATAAATAATTCAGGATTTGCTGAAAACTGGTCACTGAAGAAAAAGTTACTCACAAAGAAATTAACTGGATGGTTCACAGTATAATACTAAGGCTCATAGGATAATTTAGGATTAAAAGAGCATCATCCAAGTTCAAGTCCAAATAGTGGCCTTTGTAGATTCATAACAATACTAGCTGCTCTGGTATCTAGGTGCGACTGTACAGTAAGTTTTTGAGTACCAAAACAGATTGTAATGGAAAAGGAAAAGTTTGTCTAGTTTTCATTAAAGGACAAAATTAGCATAATTTCAGCAGAAGTAGATAGAGCCAGTATGAAGAGCCGATTTCTGTCAACTGGCAACTACTCATAGTTATTCTTTTAAGCATACTGGTTAGCTTTACTTGATCAACTGACCAAGTAGAATACTTTGACACACCCCATCGCTCCAAAAAGGGGGAAAAGTTAGAATCACACATAGAATAGGGTTTTATTACATGTAAGATGGCGAACACTTTTTTAATTTTTAATAGAAGAGTAGAAAGCGCCAAAGTACATGGTAAGGTGATTCTGTCAGAGTGACAGCTAGTTTGAAGAACACTGTCCAGATTGCTAAATGACAATTTTCAGTAGATGATTCGGAATGCCAGGTGGATAGCTACTCTGATTGATTTTAGATGGGATGCCCTAGGTAATGATTGAGAATTTATTTGCTCTAACGACATACCAAAGCCCTTACAACAAGCCAAAGTCTGTATTGGGGCAACCGCTGGTCTTACTATGGCAGCCTCCAATGATGGGAGAGGCAGATAGGGCGAAACCCTCTAAGGTTGCAGTTGGGTAGTAGTTAGTTAAATTAGATCAAAATATCTTTTAATTATAAAATAAGAAGATTGCAGCCCATATAGTAGATTAGCTAAAATTAAAACACCTACTAAGTTCCATGGAATGGCTGCAGATCAGCAGCCATAATCGTGGAGGTAGTCATCCACAAGCTCATGTAAAGTGAGTAGTGACGTTGATCCATATATCAGATTGTCTGATA
Source organism: Massospora cicadina (assembly GCA_022478985.1). Taxonomy (NCBI): domain Eukaryota; kingdom Fungi; phylum Entomophthoromycota; class Entomophthoromycetes; order Entomophthorales; family Entomophthoraceae; genus Massospora; species Massospora cicadina. The sequence continues at coordinate 3,429 of JAKSZP010007190.1, read as the reverse complement.
AATCAAAAAGTTCTTTTAGATTGTGGCGTACATTGCTAGATACCTTTAAGACCACTTAGATATTGCGACGTGGAGAGAGGAATCATGACAAAGAGCACAAACACAAATTGATTTGAATAAAGAAACCAAAGGTAATAAAATCAGCCAGCAACCTACCCTAAGGAAGATGGGTGTTTTATATAATAGAATGGGAAGAAGGGGTAGAGGGGATATCACTTCTGAGTTCAGCGTCTGGGACTTTAGCACTAGTTGATTGGGCATATGAGGATCATTATTGTGAAAATAACCTTAAAACAGGTCGTAGAAATTTTGATGGTGGGCTGGAATACAATTTCTAAACCGTTCATTCTATCTTTGCATATATTTCTCCAGATTAGGGTCTTATAGCTCTACTCTTCAAGTTTTGCTTCCAACTTTTAAACTGAATAACTTCCCATCAAACAAACTCTCTTTAACCGCTCAAAGTCACTTTTGAGCGATTTAAAATTTAGGTTTATTTATCCACAGCCATCTGCCCAAACCTATTCTTTGATGTCCTTGGCTCTGCCGCCTGCCACTCCAGTGTGGGGTAGCAGTGCACCCCCACCTAGCGTTTTCTGCCCTGCAGGCAAGCGCGTTCAGACGGGTTCAAACAGCCCGCCCACTGCTTCCAACCGTTTTATCCCCCCACGGGACTTAGAGCTCCACCTGGCGCGCGTCCACCCTTCTCGCCCCCATCCTCTCGCCCTCCCTCGCTCTTCTATTCGCTATTGCCTCAGAGTGGACTATGGGCGTTTGTTCCCATATGCTGATAAGGCAATTATTGACCTAGCCACTACAGCCTTTGCGCCAGCTGGCTTTATAGACTTCCGCCCTTTTAAGGACTACTTTGACGTTGGGTTCCAATCTGAGGAGGATGCTGAAGCGGCAGCACAAACTCCTCTAATTCATAAAGAAAACCCCATTCCCACAACCCATACTCGCCTCCCTTCAGACACCACACTGGTGGTATCCTTTGCAAATCTCCCATCCCACCTTCCACCCCAGGTTTTGTATGACCAGTTGGTCGCGGGGCTCATGGCTTATGGCACTCAGCCCAACCTCATCTTTGCCATTCCATCTGGTGCAGAACGCCTTGCTGCTTCTCGCGCAACAGCCACCATCATACCACACCACCCTACCATAGCCCAACAAATCCCACCCCGCGCTAGTGTGGCTGCAGCGCCTGATCATTTCTTTTGGGCTCAGGTCGATAATGGTAGGCAGATTTGTTCCCTCTGCTTTGGCCTCAACCATTTAAAAAGAGCGTGCCCTAAGGCCAAATCCTCTGATGCAGCTTCTGAGCCCCCCTCTGGAGGTTCAGTATAGGGCGCTTTGCTGCCCCCTCCCGCCCTCCAATCTCGTTCAGTGGACCCACATGGAAAATCAGCCCCACCCAAAACCTCCATCCTCACTCTCCCACCTAAATCTACGCCAGCCAATCAGAGCAATGCTTGGACCAACATTCGCACCCAAGCAGCTGCCCATTCGCCCAATACTACCCACTCAAATTTAAATGCCACTATTCCAGTAAACCAAAATCCATGGGATCTATTGGCTGAAACTGACGAATCAGGTAATATCCTCATTAAGCATACAGGTCAACCTCTCTGCCATGGTGATTTTTGGTCGGGCAAAATTTTTCCTTTCTGACTTCGATGAAACCCCTACCCCTCGCCATTTCGCTCCTCTACCCAATACAGCCCCCTTCCAAAGTGACCACCAGCTGGCCTTAGCTGCGGTGGCCTCTCCTTATTGCCCAAAACTATGCACCGCGGTGGCCCAGTCAGTGGCTCAGCTCCAGCATGGCCTGCCCACCATCTTCTTCCCCCCTGACTTCCCTGAATTTCCCTGCAGTGACATCTCAAAACTATTTGATGATGCTGAAATCGCTGTTATGAATGTCGCAACGCTTGCTTCATTCAACCCCTCAGCCAAAATCACCTGCCACAGTATCTCCCTTTTCACCCAACTTCCTGAAGCCTGCAAAGAAGCTGAAGTTCTCATCGCAGCTTTTGTTAAAACACTTTCCCATCATTATCTTGATGCAGAAGTGGAAAACTCCTACTACGCTGACCTCAGCCCCCACTATGCAGATGCCCCAACGCCCTGGCTCTCTGCTCTGATCCAGTACTGTAACCAACACCCCTTGATCGAGGTGGGTCTTTCTGAAAGCCAACCCCCCAACCCCTCCTCACCCTCTGTCATGGTGGGTTAAGCAGTTTCTGCTTCCCACCTGGTTAGTAGTTTGTTTTGCCATTTTGAGTGTTGTGTTTGGTACTGTCCGTCCCCTGGTCAGCGTACCTCGAATAAATCAAATCAAACTTCCCATCAAACAAACAAAAAGTGAGTTTGATCCACAATCCTTAACAATCTTTGTGACTGGATCCACTTTACCTGGTGTTAGGTAATACTTGTTGATCATTTGGACATTTCCCTCTGTATCTGGAACACAGCTATGAGATGGGATGAGCCTTATAGTTCTTTCTGAGGCCCCTCACCTCAACCACCTACCTTTTATTCCTTCAATCATTTTTCAACATTGTAGAAGAGGTAAGGAAGGCAGGGATGGATGATTTTTAGGGGCAGGGAAGTTACCCACTTCAAATCAGCAATTGTGCCATATTACTGAGGTTCACCAGAGGGGCTCTGGGGGATGGGGGTTTTATATTCCAGAAAGAAAATTGCAACCTGTCTAGATAAAGGGGTGGTACATCAAGGCTTACAGGTCTAGCCAATATAACTCTCCATACTGCACCAATAATTGCTTCATATACCAATTACAATTATATCTAAGGTGTTAACAGGGTATGGGAGAAGTAATCTTATCTTTCCGAAGATGATCCTAAGGAGGTTGACTTTATTATCATGATAAAGTTAAGTGGGATAAAACTAGGGCACAAAATGCTCTCCCCAAATAAACCTTTACTTACACAGTTTATTAAATTGTAGATATAAATTTATAGAATATTATAATAAGGATTACTTAATCTACTTTATAGCTAATTTGAAAGTCACCCCAGTTTTTAACAACCATTTTAAAGTTTTAGAAGACCACTTGGTGCTTGTGGTCTAATATAATTTGATATGATCAACCAAACATCCTTATATCTGATTCTTTACATTAAAAAAGCCGTCAATGATTTCATCAGTTGTAGTGATATGAGGTAACTAAATGTTTTTAGAGAAATTGACTTCCACAACAAACAGGTATTTGATACCAATGGAGTTATTAGACCTAAGTATTAACGTAACAGTCTAATTGCTAAGCTTCTTTCAAATCATTTCTCCTAATTAACTAATTTTACCGCAATTAGAAATTTACATGAATTAAAAAGATGAACCTAAGTTAATTTTAAAGACATTGAGTCCAAGACTTTCCAAGAACGATTTGCATTTTTGGGTTGAAGG